>OZ026525.1:44179028-44391528 GCA_964019695.1 Loripinus fragilis
AATCTGATGCCTGCAGCATATTACAGATAGTTGCATGGTGTCCAGGAAGTGAATGTTTGTACATTGGCATGTTGAGCATGATTAAACATACCTGCAACTTACATTGGTTTAACTTCTGAGCCATATTAGGGTTCGCACAGGCTTGAAAAGTACTTGAATTTAGAGGGCTTTCTTGAAAAGTCCTTGAAAATTAAATCTGCTGTGAAAAGTACTTGAAAATCACTCAAAGGTCTTGAAAAGTCCTTGAATTCTTCTGTAGGACTTAACACTGTTGATAGAGATCTAAATTACTATCAAATTGTTGTGCCTTATTTGGTGCAGCAAATGCTGCACCAAATAAAGGCACAAAAATTTCATACTCATTTTCTAGTACCAATTTCTCCATTATCTCAGTCTAGCATTTTTAAAGAAGGGTTTTAACACTTCAATCAGTATTTTTCCAAAACTTTTAGTCCTTGAAAACTGTAAATAGTCTTGAGAAGTCCTTGAAAAGTCCTTGTAAAGTCATTGAAAATTATTCAAACTCCCCTGTACGAACCCTTCATATACGACCATTTAATATTCCCTCAACAGAAGAAACATACCAAAGTATGGGAATCCTGATGACCTAGCAAATTGTAAATATGATCCAAGAACCGACAAACAGTGCCCAATATTTGAACTTAAGACGATTGTTAGAGGGACGGGCACCCCAGATTTTGCATCAATAGCAACTCAGGTACTTGACATGTTTACTAACATACTAAGTCGCCAAATGTCATTGTTTCAATGTCTTATTTTCATATTTTCTTTTTGAGACAAATAATCGAATACACATTTTCTAAATGGAAAATATAAGGAATAAAAGGCTTCAACAAAATATAAATAATAAAATTCATAGCATTTTATTTGTGTTTTAATAAAGCATATATGTTCACATGCAAGTGAGTTCCTTTCATACAACAATAATGTTTCGTTGAAAAGTAGTAAAAGTAATACAGAAATACACCAGTTCAAGTGTTTTCAGAAATTATTAATGACACTATAGTTGTCAAAAAGGGATTGTCTCAAAAAGTACCCAAACAGTAATTACTCAAGTCCTCAAAATCTTGGCATTCCATGTGTAAAAAGCTTAAAATATAAAAGAAAATGTTTATATATAATTATATTTGGCGACTTATTTTTTATACATTGCATTTTAACCAGATGGGTCACGAACAAACCTTTCAAATCATTGTCACACTAGTGTTTCAGAAATAAAACATTTTTGTTATTAACAAAACTAAGTATTTACAAGTTAAATATTTGCTGAACTTGACATGAAGTCAACCAAATCAATATAATTCAGAAATTCATTTTATTCTTCTAATGATTTGAATAAACATATCTAGTTGGAATCGTGCGCACATTTCAAGTTGAGCAAATACACTATTGATAACTTAAGCCTCAGTTACTCATACTAGGGTAAAGTCAGGTAACTTCGGACATCAGGTAAATTCAGACAGCGACCTTGCTTGTTTCATGTTTTAATTATTGGAATAAAAATAAATAAACAGAGCAAAAAGTGAAAGGAAATGGCTACAGGTACGGTCCCATATCCCTAGACAGAGAGTCTACAGGTACGTTCCCGTATCTCTAGACTACAAGTCTAGGGATACGGGCCCGTACCTGTAGACAGTCCACTGAGGATTGGCTAGACGTACGGCTCTAAAATTTCAGCTATATTTGATAACAGTCTGATCAGTGCAAATCATGTGCGGATCCAGAGGGGGGACAGGGGGTCTGGACCCCCCCTGGAAAATTTCAAAAATATAGGGTTCATTAGCAATACTTGTCCGGATCCCCTGAAAAACCACAGCTACCAATCCAGTATTTAATGTTGGGCCATTATCGGCCCGCTAGCAAAACTGTTATTTTACCGTTTGAGATAATCTAATCCAACAAAATTCACATCTGTTTGGTCGCCATCTTTGACAGGCGAAAGGGAGCCAGCGATCAATTGTACGGGAAAAATGTGGATAAACTGCGAAAACCAATTAAATATTTTCTTTTTAGCGCCCCTAATTGCTCGTCTGCAGTGAATACATAACTATTGTCTTCTTTTATAATCCAAAGAAACACAAATTTACATTAAATGGGCCACGCGAATGAGAACCTGGCTAAGGCATTTACTAACAACAAAGACACAGACCAGCCTGCGCAGTCTGATCAGTGCAAATCATGTGCGGATCCAGAGGGTGAACAGGGGGTCCGGACCCCCCTGGAAAGTTACAAAAATTTAGGGTTCCTTAGCAATACTGGTCTGGATCCCCTGAAAAACCACAGCTACCAATCCAGCATTTAATGTTGGGCTATTATCGGCCCGCTAGCGACCCAGCTAGCAATCTATATGGGACCAATATGGGTCCCATGAGGGCACCCATATGGGACCCATATGGGCAGTGCAACCTAGTTCCATATGGGTCCCATATGGGCTGGCCCATGTAAATAAAATGAAATCAATGGTAGAAGCAGTGGCGGATCTAGGATTTCTTGCTAGGGGGTTCAAATTTACAAAGGAGGTTTCGATTTGAAAATTGTGTATGGTTATTTGATAATTTATGCTGATTTTGCTTGAAATTCCTCATAAAAATGGAATAATTTTGTCTCAAATGGGGTTTCAAGCGAACCACATGAATCCCCTCTGTAACTGCAACTGTAGAAGCTAGCCATGCATTATAAGCAAGGAAATAAGTTTATATAAAGATGATTATATCAGTTCTTTTTTCTTTATGGAACTGTTATATGGGAACCATATGGGACCCATCTGGGCAACCCGCATATGGGCTAACCCATATGGGACCCATGCTGAACCCGTTTACACTCCCCATATGGGTAGCCCATATGGGACCCATATAGGCATGTTTGCTTGGGAAATGCCATTCAAATGGCGTTTCGCTGGCGGGCCGATAATGGCCCACTTTTAGTGGCATTTCGATCCTCTCTCCATCCCATCAACTAAAAAAAAAAAAAAGACGTTGTCTCTGACGTTATCTATCTATCCATCTACTTCTACTGCAACACCCTCTCGCGGGGATTATGTGCAGGTATCTAGTCTTGCTATGAACAAAATTTCAATTTTCTAGCTAGTGCCTGAGCAGAATGGCCTGAAAATCACTTTGTCGGAAACTCCAAAGTAAGTAAGGTTGCAAAGATCAGGAATCGATACAATCAAGTACCACACCTGACCCAGGATACCAATGGGAAAGTGACAAACTCACAGAAGACACCACAAACGAGAGCCAAGAGGTCAGCCCTTTCCCAGCAGGTGACCACGAAGCACATAGAAACAGACGCGCACAAAACATAGCAAACACAAGACAGAACAAAAACATAAAAGATCCACAAAAGAAGTACCGCCTTGGAACGGTCAGTAAAACATTTACTGGAGGGCTTAAACCGGTTTAACGGCGCCAACCTCACCCTTAATTCAGATGTGGATCAAGACACATAGATATTTGGTTTGCATGAAAGACCCCTAACTTATCAATGCATCATCTCCTAAAACATATAAATCAAGATATAACAAGGAGATAAAGCAATGATAACGACTCAACAGTAAATTAAACTGAATACAGGAGCAAAAGAAATCCAACAGGTAAACCCCGGTGGGCCCGACAAACAGCCAAAGCATCAGGCCCCTACCATCTCATCAATAGATAAGTCTTTAAGTCGGAACCATCATAGAGTCTGAAGTCCGACCCACCGGCATGCAATTAAAGAGGAAAGCAAAGTTGCCAACTGTGATTGGGCTGACTACCAAGCATGCAGTCTGTTGCAATACATTAATGTTATAGCCAATCTTTTTATAATGGGAAATTATTTTAATGAACTGCGCTGAAAAATTATTAGAGCCAACAATCTTCTTCAACTTATACACCAAGTCACCATAAAAATTAGGTTCCGAAAGTCCTTGGCGCAAGAGAGATTTAAGTCCAACTTGGAATTTAGAAATCAAATCAAAGTATCATCTATAAAATTTTGAAAATGTTTTGCGAAGTTTATGATACCGATAGCCCTGTTTAAGAAGTTTCTGAGTTAACAATTTATTGCGAGTGTTGAAGTCAGTAACATAGCTAGATGCTCTAGCAAAACGAATGAGTTGAGAGATATAGACTCCATAGGATGTAGAACGAGGAACATCACCATCTAAAAATGGGAAATTGACAATTTCAAAATCAAAGTCGTCACGTTTATCATAAATTTTGATAGAAACAATACCATTAGAAATTGACAAATGCAAGTCTAAAAATGCGGCTTCGGTATCAGAGGCATTGGCTTAATTAAGTTGGAGCTCTGAAGGGTATATTTGACTAACCATATTTTCAAAATAAACATTATTAATATTTAAAATATCGTCCAAATATCTGGAAGTAGTGTTAAACGCATCAATAACATCAGCCTGCTTATCATCAGAAAGAGACATCATAAAGTCCCTTTCATAACAGGTTTCCAAAGACAGGTTTACTCACCATGCTCGCGTCACGGCTCTATTATTTGAATTTGTCTGACAGGTTTTTTGCGCCACGGCACAATTAATAGCTTGGCATCCATCCATCAAATTACCAGTCCATAAACATACTAAGTCATCTGGTCAAAATGGCTCAAAGTCCATATAGAGCAACAATTGCACACTTTTTCTGTCGAATGCCAAGATTATTAAGTTTTTACTTGATCATCACAATGGAGACAGCTCAACGTTGGATGCCTAACAAGTCGTTCAACGCTGACATAGGATACAATGAAACCAAGAAAATAAGTTTAAAGCATGAGGAAATGGAAAGAGAGAAACAATGTAAATTTCTGTCTACATGTTTGCCCGTTTCCTTCCATACGTACACGATGTGAAGGCTATATAACCCTTTGTTACCAGCAATTATTAGTGATCTAGCTGTGAAATAAGTATACTATCTTTACCTCAGTATATCTGTTTTCCCCGAAATGGATTTAAATTTGGAACTAGAGTTATTGTTGGATTATACATCTTTAACAGTAAAATAAGTTACAACATATACATGTATTGAAATTTTAGAGCCGTACCTCTAGCCAATCCTCAGTGGACTGTCTACAGGTACGGACCCGTATCCCTAGACTCGGAGTCTAAAGATACGGGACCGTTCCTCTAGAATAGTAGTCTAGGGATACGGGCCCCTACCTGTAGCCACTTCCAAAGTGAAAATTCTTATGAGAGCGGTCTCATCTGGATTTCCACTGTTTACAAATGTATGTCCAAAATGACCTGATGTCTGAAGCTACCTGACTTTACCATAGTAACATTTAGCAACTCTATGATTGCTCTGAACTACTCAACACTTACATTGCTTTCTGGAATCATTAAGGATCAAGGATTCCTTTACAATTTCATTACAAATCACGACGATTTACTAGGAATTTTAGAACGTTATAAAACAGCCGTCTGCTCCATGACAATGTAACTGAGGTTTGGTTATCTGAGACTTGATTATCTGGGCCTTGACACGAGAAAACATAACTTTGCTGTATGCAAACAACAGAAATGCAGACCAGCCTGCGCATACGTACAATCTTAGGCCAGAACTTTTTTATGAGTTGATTTACAGGATTTTTTTCAGATTTAGGGTCAGGGCACGAAGAAAAAAGAAAAAAAGCTCTGAAAACGACCAGTTGACTCGTCATTTTCAGAGCTTTTTTTCTCAGAGATTTTATTAATATCTCCAGAAAAAAACAGTAAACCTAGTAAGGTAAACCAATAGTCTGTATTAAATCTTTAAATATTTCATATTTTTTCTAAAAATCTGGACAGCACAATCACTTTTAACAGTGTCACTCTCAAAAATACACAGACAGAATCTCAAAAATATATTATTTTTTAAACGAAACAAATAATATTTAGAGTCGATGGATAAATAAAAAAATAATTTTAGAAATTGAATTTTATTTTTTCTCTACTTACTGGAAAAATTACAGTAGGAGGGTTTGTAAATCAACTAGTAAAAAAATCTGGCCTTTTCAGCACTATTTTTCAATATCTAGAAAGTATAGTAGTCAACCTTGCTCCATGCAAAATTTCAATATTCTAGCTAGACTCTCTAGCTGAGTAGGCTTGATTGAGCCTTATGTCGTCGGAAATCCCAAAGAAAGGTTTTCTCGTGTCGAGGCCCATCTATTAATAGGCATGACATGACCAGTAATCGTGTTTTTGTGTTGGACATAGTAAAATATATTTAGATAGTATGACAAATAATGAGAAATTCCGTTGCAAATGATATTTCTTATGTAACCCACTTTGATATCAGTGTTGGACAGCATATTGATTTGAAACGTTTGTTCTGGTTGTGGGAGACTTTACACAATGAATGCAGATACACATTGCTATCTATAAAGGATAATAAAATTTCAATTCAATAAAGGTAAATTCTATTATAAGCTAGGTTACAAAACACACAATATTATCAAGATAATAAAATGTTATCTTGCATTCAAGTGTTTATAACATGGCTCATTTGAATAATTGATAAGATTACATATTCTTTAAGATCTGTATTCATTGCTGGCTTAGCTGATGGTTTGCTGAAAGGAAAAGAGATGACATCATGTTACAATTCTGCTTATTATTACAAAGACGTAAGGTCTTTAATATCTAAAGTACTTTGACAAACACCTTTCAATCAAACTTGGTTTCATTGGGTCTACTCACGAGAAATTATTGAAAAATACAACAACTCTAGTCTCTTACTATACCCCTAGCACTGGCTAAAACTGTAATCTCCCAGGACCCAATATTCCTGGAGGACCAGAGTATGAAAAATATCAACTCTATTTCAATTTATGGGGAGAAGATTTACAAATTCCAATCTGCACAACAGTAGCTTTTACGACCTTCAAATAATCTCAAAAACAAACAACAACGTATCTTTCAGAAATAAACAGAACCTACATAATTTAACAACAGCAGGCTCAGTTTATTGCATCTGTTCAATAGGATTATTGGAAAATCAACAAACTCCATGCCCTTTAGCACTGGCTTAAGCAATATTCTGCTTTCTTTCAAAACCCATTGTTCCCAAAGGACCGGAATATGAAAACATACCAACACTTTATCGATGTACGGGGAGAAGAAGTAGACATCAACTAAATTTTCTGTATACTCTAGCAAATAATTCTGTTTAATATCGAATGTGTCACAAGAAAACTCAGATCAGCATAGGCATTAGCCTAGTCTGAACATAGTCTTCGCTGTCCTCAAGAAGATAGTTTTATGCTCAGATTTTAAAAGAAAAAAAGTTGAGTTAGAAAACTCAATGACCTCGACCTTTGGTGGTTGAGACCAAAAGCCATGACTTGACAAAACCCAACAAAATGAGTGTGTGCCAAGCCAAGACTAAGATCAGCCTTGGAGTTTACCAATTCTGACCAGAGTCTATGTTTTGTGTTCAGTGGGTAACTATGGATCCAAGCTTTCTTCCTGCTGACAGCTAAGACTGTTCAGACTGAGCTAATGCATATGATGATCTGAGTTTTCTTGTTACGCACACCCACATTGTTGATTTTCTTATGATGCAGTTCATATAATCTTTCAGCTGACCACCAGTTTGATCCCATTGTAAGCTTAGTTTATATATGAGCAATTAAGTTATCCTTTTGAACTCTTTTCTGACTGAAAACCCATAAAGAGGCTGCACTGGAAAATATTGGAGACCCAGACGAGATGCCATATAATGTGCATCACATCAGGATCTGCACTTATGGTTAAGACTAAACCATCCTTAGGCACCAGACTACAACATTATTTGGAAATTCTAGCATGTTGCTACTCAAAGTATACTTTAGACATTCCTGACTAAGTTGTCAAGATGTGTGGAATGTTTTAACAGGAAAGCGTTGGAGGAAAACAAAACATTTACCAAATAGAAAATATGTATAAATCGACAGAGTTGGTCAGGCAAACAGACTGACTGCAAATTTTATCAACATCCATTGAGGAATAAAGGAGTTGTTTAAATTGAAATTACCAGTATTTTCCCAGGAGGCTGCCATACTTGCGGTGTAAATATGTCTGAAGCTAATTAAGTATCACATAAATAAGTTCTAGAAAAGTATTTATCACCTTTTGTTTAAAGTTATTAAGTACCACACCTGCCCCAGGATACCAAAGTTAAAAAATAAAAATAAACATCGCAAACAAGAGCCGAATGGTCAGCCCTTTCCCTGCAGTTGACCATAAGGCAGTTTTGAACAGACGCGAAAGCATGATAAACACAAGACATAAATCTTCTTTAGCATACAATAGAATCATTTATACTGGAAATTGTATATGTACTATATACCTCGTTATATATTAAAATGGCGTCTGTGGGTGAGTTATGAAAATTTTAATTGTTGTAAACTTTTTTTCAATCATTTTTGATCAGATTTGCAGTTAAATTGTTTGTGTGAAAACCCTTGTCTATTTAGATGAATAAGCTATTCGTTGAGCCTTTTACCCTGACATTATAATTTATTTCAGGCGAAATATTTTGGGATACACTGATGATGATGAACTCAGAAATTGTCGGTTTACTAAAGACCATCCACATTATCAGTTTTGTCCTATATTTGTCCTTCGTGACATTGTGAGCTATGCAGGTGTAACTGACTTTGATGAATTGGCGGCAAAGGTACTTGACTCTGTCATGCAAACAGGGATTTTTTAAAAACAATTCTATCACATAGAGCTTAGATTTAGTTTAATATCTAAATCATACATACACTTAAGGTTAATCCCTCTTTGCTTGATGTGGATATCAGTCAATAACAGAACGCTTTTTAACAAGAAGATAAGCTGTAGGCTAATATGTGTAGCTTGCAGTCTGAAGATAATTTTGTTTGCATGAACGTCCTTGTAAATAGATCATCACATTTGGCATTTTCCTTGTGAAGTACTTGGCTTTTGCAACTTTTGATTTGAGACAAAGAAGTCATATAATTGGATTTTTAAATCATTCTACTCTAATTAAACTTTGATATTACAAAATTATTTTAACAGGATATAATAGAATTTTATCATCAGTTCTTATATTTTAGCTGCAGGGAACAGCAGACACAACATCACTTGATTAAGGAATTATTGTAATATATATTTAATCTGGGGATGTATATCGTTGGGTGCATGGTCAGAAATTTAGTTTATGACGATGCGTTAGTAGAACTGTAATCATGATTTACACATTCTAATGCAAATTTAGTAGCTTTTTTCGTTCAAAAAAAGCAGTAAAATGTATAATATATGCCTACAGTGAGTACCTGCTTGCTGCATTAAACCACTTGATTGTCAATAAAAAGCACCATTATGCAATGATGCTGGTTTACATGACAGCAGATGTTCCCTTTACATTTTGGAAAATGTGCAGTGCTGTTTAGATATTGAAAAAATGCTGTATTATATGGCACTAATCATTTTAAACATACTTGCAATCACCTGCAAATAACAAATTGTAGAAGTGCTCTCAGTGGAGTCAGAACATAAATGAAAATGTATTCATGAATGAATAACAGCATTGGTTTCATGCATCATATGATGGTCTATTCATAAATATTCAAAATGACTAACACTATTGCTCCAGATCATTTACAAGTTTTAGTTCAGTAAAAAAAATATGAAGAAATGTATGTGTTTGCCAGTACACTAAAGATACCTGTCACTGGCTTTTTTTTTTGAACACTGAATGATTTTAAAACTTGTACCTTTGATTCAAATCACCAAAGGCCTTTTACCACCATTTGAGTGCTCCAATGTCACCACTGACAAATAATTTTGGTAAAATTAGAATAGCCAGCCCATGAGATTTAGGTTCCTATTCAATATGTGACAATCAGAATCGCCAGAGCCTTCAATGCTCTTATACACATCATATGGAAGATGAAGGCTCTGACCACATATGCACTTGCCACTTACGTGGATATCTATTATTTAAACCTACATGCAAAGCCATTAAGTGTTAAACAGATCTTGACTTTGGTTTTGGCTTTTATTATCTTCCCTATTATGTATGTGAGAGCAGCCAATGCAAGAATTTGTGTGGTGGTAACTTTGTGATGATACCATAATAGAATGTGCTGGACCAAATAACACCATTTCATGAAAAAATATGGGCCTTGGTACTGAACCCATATGCATAGAGCCACATTTTTAACGTGTAAGCACAGTTCACCAGTAGAGCTAGCGGCTAGAAAATATAGTCTTAGCCTTCAGTTACTTCCATAATTTGTGTATGAGAGCATCCAAAAATGTGTATGATCAGGAGATACCACACACACTGCAGACCATCCCACGGCACCATGAGGAAGAGCGACAAAACACTTACAGTCACATGACACTAAGAAGACAAAAAAGCAAAGCAACCAGCTCTCTCTTCCTCGTAAAGGTGATTGCAAAACTAGACAGGACACTGTGTAATGCATGACAAAAACAAAGACCGACCACAGAATCCCCACAAACAACGGGAGGTACATAAAACAATGAATTAACTACTACAGAACCACTGCCTTAGAATGGACAACAGCCTTACTCACCAGGGGAGGGGGGCTTAAATGCATTTTACTGGTGCCAAATCTTCACCCTAGATTTTGTTGTTGTTAAAACAAGGCTCTGGCATAGTACATGTGCGTGCAAGTTTGTCTGAGCCTTTGCTACTCACTGATGCAAAAATACCAAAATCTCATGAATTCTTATTTTTTACACACCAGCTTGAAAAGTATTTGAAAAAAGGAAAAGGTCTCTTGAAATATTCTTAACAATACATTTGCATTGAAAAGTATTGACACATCTAAGGCCTCTTAGCTTACTTTGTCTTAACTATTTATGTGAGACTGCCTGGTAAATGGTTGTAAAACCATCAGTATAAATTTGCCCTGCATTTATTTGTTGTAACATATGCATTTCATTAAAATAGAATGTCTTTATTTTGTACAGTATATGCAAATCAGTAAATACTATGTTTGGTCTGTTTGGTACAGCGTGTGCACGTCAGAAAAAAGCTATATTGTCTCTGTTTGGCAGCATACATAAGTCAGTAAAACTGTTTTGTGTTTTACGTAGTGTAGCATATGCAAATCAGTTCGAGCTGTGTTGTCTTTATCATGTGCATTATATGCAAATCTGTTCAAGCTGTGTTGTCTTTATTATGTGCATTATATGCAAATCAGTTCAAACTGTCTTGTCTTTGTTATGTGCATTATACGCAAATCAGTTCAAGCTGTACTTTCTTTATTATGTGCATTATATGCAAATCAGTTCAAGCTATGCTGTCTTTATTATGTGCATAATATGCAAATTAGTAAAAGCTCAGTTTTCTTTATTATACACATTATGTGCCAAATCAGTTAATGTTGTGTTATCTTTATCATAATCAGTATATGCAGATCAGTACAAGTGTGCTGCTTATATTTGGTTCAGATTATATTATTGTATACTAAAGAATTAGTAAAAGCTGCATTGTCTTGAACTATGCACATTATGTGCAAATCAGTTAAAAGTGTGTTATCTTTATCATAATAAGTATATGTAAATCAGTACAATTGTGCTGCTTTTATTTGGCGCAGCGTATGTTATTGTATACTCAATTATATATACTATAGATATCAGTTGCAGTACATTTACAAAGTTATAAAGTGTAAAACAATATTTTCTAAAATAAAATTGAAGTGCTTGAGAACTACAGTTCCTTAGTTGTCTTTTTAAATGTCCTTTATATTTACATAGCATTGTTTTATGAACCCTGAATCAGAGTTGAATGTTCTGTAAATGGTTTATTACAGGGTGGTGTTATACAAATCATTATAAAGTGGGATTGTAACTTAGACTATAGTGTTGATGAATGTATACCAGAATACAAATTTAGAAGACTGGATAGCAATGAGGATGTCCTGTCTCCCGGTTATAATTTCAGGTACAGTACAACGTTTACCCCTTTGTACATTCTGATGGATTTTTCCGTACAGATTGATACAATAATTATGGAATTGTCCATTTTTAGCTCACCTGAGCTGAAGGCTCATGGGTGAGCTAACAGTATACCAGTCAATCCGTTGTCAGTCTGTCCGTCCATCGTCCGTCATCCGTCCGTCAACATTTTCAAACATCTCCGCTGAAACCACTGGGCCACTTAAACTCAAATTTCATATGGAGACTCCTTAGGACACGGGAACGAAAGTTTGTTCAAATGGTCCTGGTCGATGACCTTGGGACTTGGTATGTAGCATTGGGGGTGTTGGGCCTACCAAGTTTGTTCAAATAATGATCCTATGTTGACCTTGACCTACTTAACGTCAAGGTCAAAATTGCTTCCTTATGCATTTAAATGTTGTTGTTTTTTGAAAAGTTGATTTTTTTGAATACTGTTAAAGCCAAAGTGATTATTCTTACTTGATATGTTAAAACTAATGAGACAATGGATATAATTAAGTTTCAAAGGTCAAGGTTGACCTTTGGCCTTTCAGTCAAGGTCGCTCATATTGTGGTCCCATCAATATATTAAAACATAGTTTTCTCACAAACCATGGGCCCAATTGAACTCAAATTTCATGTGAAGACTTCTTATGATAAGTTAATTAAAATTGATTCAAAATATTTTGGCTACGTGACAAAGATAGCCGCCACAACCATATATGGTAAAATATATTTAAAATCTTCTTCTCTAGAACCAGAAGGCCAATGACCTTGAAACTTGGTATGTAGAATTGGAGATGTTGGGCCTACCAAGTTTGTTCAAATGATGATCCTAGGTTGACCTTGACCTACTTAACGTCAAGGTCAAGTTTGCTGCCTACTGCATTTGAATGGGAAATTTTTTGAAAAGTTGATTTTTTTTTTAATACTGTGGAAGCCAAAGTCATTATTCTCACTTGATATGTTCTATCTAGTGTCTATAAATAAATTTCAAAGGTCAAGGTCGATCTTTGACCTTTCAGCCAAGGTTGCTCCTATTGGAGTCCCATTAACATATTAAAACATAGTTTTCTCATAAACCACTTGGCCAATTGAAACCAAATTTCATATGACAACTCCTTATGATTGGTTAGCCAAAACTTATACAAATGGTTACGGTCGCATGACTAACATGGCCAACACGCCCATATATCGTCAAAACTCTTTAAATATTGTCTTCTCTAGAAACAAAAGGCCATTGGCTTTGGGACTTGGTATTTAGCATTGAGGATGATGGCCCTACGAGGTTTTCACAAATGATGAATCTAGGTTGACCTTGACCTACTTTATGGCAAGGTCAAATTTGATTCCTAATGCATTTATATGGAGAAAATCTTAAAATGTTCATTATTCTATAACCGTTTAAGCCAAATTCATAACAGTTAAACATATTGAGACAATGGTTTTATATTAAGTACCAAATGTCAAGCTGACATGTGACCTTTTCTCCAAAGCCTATCATTTTGCCTGCCACACACCTATCTAAACATCTTTTTCTCAGAAACCACTGGGCTGTTTGATTGATTTTCATTAGATTATTTAGGTCACTTGACCGAAATGGCTGCAACCCCCATATATGGTAAAGCAAATTTTTTTCCATTATAAGCTGTAGTTGACCTAGACCTATTTTAACATTATTATGGAGATCAGGTGAGCGCCTCAGGACCTTCAGATCCTCTAGTTAACTTTATAGGATCAAACTCGGATTTTCTGAATTATGGTTTATTTCTGTCCCTGAAGCTTTATTTTAATCTTATCAAACAGTGCTGACTCTGATGAAATGCAGCATTGTGCGTTTACCTAAGTACCATTTAAGGGGTTTCTATTATTCAAAGGATTAAATGATTGTGTTTTGCTGTGGCTTCCTTCACGACAGTAAATGCAAATTAACATACATGATTAAAACGATAACACCTCAAAGCATTGTTTGATAAAAAGTCGCTAGTGATGGATATATCTTATTAGTCCCTGACCATTTCCTATTTCAGTCCAATGTATGCAAGAAATTGAGTATATACAGTTAATTGCAATGACTTGTAAAGAGGTGGCAGAAGAAATTGCAACTACTACATTTCAATACCGACAAAGTTATTTTTAAAACAAAAAGAGTTTGCAAGTATATATCAGCACAAAATGTTTGGAAAAAATCGAAATAAAGACAAGCCACAACTTCATGAAAAATCAGAATATGCTGTTAAATTTAAATAGTCTAAAAATGGTTTTCTGGAAAAGGACTTGACCTTTGAAATTTGAAAGAGCAGAATTTGATTAAGTTAGTGTGTTCATGGGAATAATGGAAAATGCAACAACTAACCTTGTTAGCGGTAATCTGCTTTCTGCTAAAAGCAAATAGTCCAAAGGATAAGAATATACTAGGCCAAAAAAGAAACGCCGCATATAAAGATTAAAAATATTGCACGTCAAATGATAGTTACAAAATGTCATCTGCTATTTATGTTTCGCTACTATTCCTGCCACACATTATTCCCATTGTTTTATTGAGCTCAGTCATTCCAAGTCAGTGTAATGGCTATCTTTTTATTTTCAAGTTTTTCATGTGCAAATTCATTTTATTTAACTTTACACATGTGATAACTACTGTAATCACTAGTCTAATATCCAATTTGCTTGAAAACATTTTAAAGCTTTAAAATTAAAAGTTACACATTGCTAATTTACGATGCCAAAACGAACACATGTTGAACGTGAACAGGCAATAAGAATGTTACAAGCTAACGTGACGCCATCGGTGATAGCCCAACAATTTCGATGCCATGCAAGGATGATTGAACGTCTTAGAAAACGTTTATGACAAATTGGAACAATGTCAGAACGTGCGCATTCATGACGTCATCGTCTAATGAAACGTCAAGATAGATAAAAACGTAGGTTTAAACTGCTGCATCAATTTCGTCCAGTTACAATGATAGCCAGGACAACCCAAGGAACTCATAATCCAAGAATCAGCGCTCAAACTGTGACAAATCGTTTGCGAGAGATTGGTGAAATACCCCCCATATAAAATGTATGTTTTATATGCGGCTTTTCTTTTTTGGCCTAGTATATATGAGGGTCATCCAATAAATAGCGAGAATTTCCTTATAATGTAAGAGTTCTTGTCATTTAAACATAACAAATGTAACCATGAGTTGGCTGAACTTGTTGAGCATTCAACTACATAATCAAATATTTGATGAAAAGTGAGGTTGCCTGTTGCTTAGAACGAAACAATGATATTAAAGCTTACCTGGCCAGATTTTCCTCATACCAAAACCTCATGCTAAAGAAAAATAGTCTGCCAATTAGCTTGTATCATGTATCTGTACATAGTTTGTCATTTACTTTGTTCTAGTTTAATTGTTCTCAATGTTGCATATCAAATATGGTCATTAACATGTACCAGTTAGTCACGGTTGCCTAGTCAATGAGTTTTACAGAATAGTTACTTTATGTTGTAGTTTATAAAATAGATTCTTTTTGGAACTGATCTGCACATACCAGTAACCATGGCAACCATTTTAAGACATCTGGCTAGGTTAGCATTAATATCATGTTTTCATTGCTAAGCAACAAGCGACATCACTTTCAATCAAACTTTTGGATATATCGTTGCATGTGCAACAAGTTATGCCACCTAATGGTTACATTTGTGATGTTTAAATGGTACAAACGCTTACATTATAAGCATATTCCGGGTGTTTATTGGATGACCCTCGTAAAACTACCAACACTATAACCACGAATGTGGAGAATTTCTACTACCTACATAGCACAAAAAAACGTCTGAAACCAAACCAGGCAGTTCTCTCACTTGCTGAACGCCACTTATTACAAGAAATGAATGAAAACATATAATAACGACGCATGGATGGATATATAGACTCTTTAATCACCATTCAATCTTAATTTTTGATTACCTTAGCTGACAATTCGCCCATGACACATATATATTCACAATATTTTAGTTATTGAATGCTGAGTGACTCTTTGAATAAAGATGACAATAGAGGAGACTACAGATTCCAGATTTTCCAAAGCTAGATAACAAAATTGAAGCTTACTTTGAATACATTTGATTCAGTCAGAGGGCAATTATGCCAATCAACGAAGGCGAGGGTGATATATTGTTTTTGTTGCAGATCCTGTCAGCGTTGGCATTAGTATGACACTTTCTTGTGTGCAAAATATCTCATGAGCTAATGGGCAGATTGGAGAGATTTGCTGGATATACCATTGGAACATAACAAAAGCTTCATGAGGCCTTGATGGCCTTGTCCTATTTTTCAAGTTCACAGCGGAGATAAATGTTAAAAATTTGAATGTGTTTGGTGGGGGACGTCTGTTTTATCTGATAACATTACTAGATTTAGAAATTGTATCCCCTTTCTTCTCCATCTTGCTTGTTTTAGTATACTTATAGGTAAGTAAATAGTTTTCGTTCTAGCTATGATTTTGTTTTAATTGCAGGTTTTCCAGATACTATAGAGATGAAAATCTGAATGAAACTAGAACCTTGTTCAAAGCTTATGGTATAAAATTTATACTCACACTTCAGGGTACAGCAGGAAAGTTCAGTGTAGTCCCACTTCTACTCAACATAGGTAGTGGATTGGCCCTTTTATCAGTGGTAAGGTGTATTTGTTTGTTTGTTTGTTTGATTTGATTTGATTCTTTAAGTCCCATCAACAATCTTTCAGTTATAAAGGGACAGGTCTTCCTGGGTTGAACCAGTACTAAAAAAAACAGTAATTGAGTATGATCAGGAAATACTACAATCACAAACTGCAGACAACCCCCTGGCACCGCGAGAAAGAGCCGCTCACTCATCACGAGACACCAGGAAGACAAATTAAGTAAAGCAAGCTCTCTCTTCCCCATCAAGATGATTGCTATACTAGAATGGACATAAAGTAACGTACAACAAAACATAGAACAATTACAGACTCCCACATTGGGAGTAACAATAAACAAAAAGTCAACAACAACGGAACCACCACCTTAGAACGGACAGCATCCTAAGCCACAGGGGGGCTTAAATGCATTTTACTGGTACCAAATCTTCGCCCTAGATTCTGCTGTTGTTGAAGCACAAGAAATGTTCGGCTCGCATGGAGGCCATCTAACTAATGCAATGTATCATCATGGGGTAACACTCTAATCAAATTAACACACCATGATGAAACAAAGAAAAGGGCTCATGACTCATAGATAGTCAGAGCTAAAGAAAACCTCAAGTTGAGCCACGGTGGGTCCAGCTACAGATAAGGATCAGGCACCAACTAAGCTAGGATTAATGTTCTTGCTCAAGGACACAACACAGTGACGCCGGTGAGGCTTGAACCTGCGACCCTTCAGTCTCGAGTCAAACACTCTACCACTACACCACTGCGCTCCCATGGTAAGGTGTAACTTTTGTATCAGTTTGAGTGGTCTTTATGAAACTTTGGTACATTTTGCATATGGAAGCGGCTCGGGTCAAAATTTTGTCTTCCTGTTCTACTGGTTACCGGCACAGGCATGTTTAAAGAATGAATAAAAGACATATGTGATGAGTACCATGAACTGAATAATATGTTCGCTTATAATACTTACCATATTTTAACTAACTTCAATGTTCTCTTTAACCTTGACTCTTATTATTTTACTGTATGTTTTATATTAGTATTATTTGAACACACCAATGTAATATTTTAACATTGTGACTTATGAGGGGCACGTTCTTTTACAAACACAATTACAGTTTAAGTCAAGAGAGACATCGAAAACTAAGTAAATCATTCTCCTCCATAAACAAGATAATTGCAAGCGTTAAAAGAAATATCATATGAATGATATCTGAATAACTGTCCAAATTATTTCTCACAAAGTATCCTTGCATTGCCCTCAAACAAAGTAGTTCAAACAACTACAGTCAGCTTAACAAAATGTTCCTTGCAAAGAGCTCATATCACTTTTGTTATATTTTATCTATGCTCTCTATATGAGCCACAACATGAGATTTCCGACAATGTGGTATGTGCGACCAGCAAAGCCTCAGATCAGCCTGTGCATACGCGCAGTCTGATCAGAGCCTTGGCTAGTCGCTTAAAAATTCCTTGACTGTTAACATACTGACTGAACATAATTTGGAGTTTCCTCTGAGGGCTCGTCTGAGTATACACATGACAAAAAACCACATTGTTGGAAATCACATGTCACGGCTCATATATGTAATTTCAGGCTGCTATTATCTGTGATATCATCGTTTTATACGTACTCAAGGCAAAGTCCTTGTATAGAGAGAAGAAATATCTGCAGGTTGTTGGAGATGATGCATATAAGGTAATGTTATTTGAAGAAAAAACTTAATGAAATTTATACATATGAAACCTGTGCATGTTTTCACTGGTTCTTTTTTCTGCGTTGTTTGTGATTTTAGCACCAATATAGCCAGTGAGGGGACTTATGGTAATCCATAACATACTTTTGCTATTGTAAGTCATAACACTTTAATATACTTCAGCTTAAACATAGCAATAGAACCATAACATATAACTTAAATTCTCATCACATGCTGGCACAACATGAAGCGTAATGAAACACCATAACGTTCATTCCTTCTAGTGTAATGACAGACCATAACATAGGCACCAAATCATTAGCACTTTTCTATTGTATATCTCTTAGAAAAAGATAATAAAATACTTAATATTCATAAGTTTTGAAGAAAGGTCTAAATCACAGATATTAAGTGTCCTTAAATAATAACATACTAATCTAAATATCTCAGATAATTACTTAATATTTAACCAATTGCTTAAGAGGAACTCATCTTTAATTACTCCATAAATTTTTCAATAACTTATTAGAGCGTTTAAACAGGCATTCGTTAACCAAATACTAATTTTCATCAAGTTAGGAGAAACGTTTAAGTAATCACTATAAACTCTACTTAAATAATAACATACTTATTGTCAATTCGGGTAGCAAGAGGAGCTAATGCATAACCATTTAACCATAAACCCGTCTTCATTATCCCATCTACTTAAAAGGAAGAGTTAAATGATCCCTGTTAACTCAGCTTGTATAATCATATCCTTACTTTCCATAACTAAGGAATAAATATAAAATGATACCATAAGGGCAACTCAGTTAATCACAAACATACCTACCATTTACATAGGTGTATATGTTAAAATAAATAGTGATAAACTTGACTTAAATAATCTTACAGTTTTCCTACTCACTGTGATGAAAAAGTTGAATGCCGACCATTTACTTGGCGTTATTATCCGTCGGTTGTGTGTGTGTGTGTGCATGCAACACGCATTAAGATGTGCAATAACTTGAACTGCTAGTCTAAGACCTGGAGCCTTGATATTCATAATGGTTAATGGCTGCTCTAGTAAGGAACACAAGGGTAGACAACTGTGGAATTGATGATTGTGATGCTTCTGCAATTTTATACAGTGATAATAGACTCAAGGGGGTAGCTGCACAGGCTCCTTTAATTGTCTACAGTATACAGCAGGTCATACAACAGTTGGCCGCAAATAATCATAGATGCACCTTTATTACCACTCCGAATGAGCAAAAGTCCCTTAGAGTTGTTTTTCAGTTCCAGCCACATCTTAAAGTCAGCACATCTCGCCACAGAAGTTATGAACAGTATAGAACTTCAATGGCAACTCTATGGAGACTCATTGACTAGATCTTGGTTCTTCGGGGATCATTTTGGTCCAAGATGGATGCATACTATGAATCGAGAAGAAGTGCTACTAAGAAACCCTATAAGATAGTAGCCTGAAATGTGAATGTTTCACTTGAGCTTAAGTTATCACATATTTAATTTGTTTTTACTTAGAAGGAAGAGTTTAATGACATTGATATACTCAACTGAATTAGTAACATATGTTTCATAATCTTAGAAGGATAACATAAAATTACATTATAAACTCAACTTAAAAACTCTCAATTTTTTCCATTTTATTTGGTAGGATGAGTTAAATGAACACTATGTGATTGAATAGAATAACCACATTCTAATTTTTATTCAGAAGGTAGAGTTAAATAAACTCAATAAACTCAATTTTAATAATTGCACAATGATTATTCTTTAAGGAGGACAAGTCCAACGATAATTTATGTTAAATATTTCATTGACTTACAAGGACTGATACTTATCTAAAGACGCTATATAATCACATACTTTTGTTTCATTTACCTAAAATGACAGGCTAAATGGCCACCATGCAATTGCCTTTAATAACCACACACTAATTTTTCATTTACTTAGGAGGAAGAGCTAAATGACCACCATAAACTTGTCTCAAGTTCAGAGTCGATCCTCATAAATGATAAAGGTCTGTGAAATTTTAATGACCCTTTGAAGTTTTGCCACCATTTTAGTGAAAGGTTTATTTTTACATATCATGGCCATCATCGAACTCTGGATTATTATGAATTTTCTGGACTGACCTGTTTCAAAGCAAACTAATCCCCTATTAAGATAATGGCTGTGTTTGTTATCTGACCGGAAATCAATTTCAACTTTCACAATATCTAAAATATACTGGACTAAATAAGCTTTAGATTCAGGATGAAATCCTGGCAGCAATTTGAAAAAAAGATAATCCAAGATAATACGCTTATTTTATCAGATGACGTCGCGTCTGGGAGTGACATAACGCTATGCAATAAAATCTGTAAACCACTAGTGGTTTATAGATTTACGGGAAACGTTATGACGTCCATAACAATGTTGCGTACATAATGGCAATATTATAACGTTTTACGCCAGAAATGAGATTTCAAAGTATTTGTCATATGATAAATAGAATCTAACATTCGTGCTCTTGTATTATTGAATTTATTAAACTCGTTGCGAAAACGAGATAAAATGCTCGGCAAGCCTCGCATTTTATCTCCTTTTCCCAACTCGTTTAATAAATTTAATAAAACATGAGCACTCATGTAAGAACCTCTATATATTGAACAATGGTCAGCTTTCTTATTCTTTCATGCAAATATTTTTGTGGTGCTCATAGGAAGTTTTCACTGAGACGCTTACAATAAGCACCGCAACAAACCAGTGCCCAAGAATAGAAAGAAGACCTAATAAGATAACTGTGCTCATAAGTTTCTCAATGTTGAAAACAGTGTAAATCCAAATCATTTGGCCTTATATAAAGCCAGCTGATCAGGATCCACACTATTTTTCATCCTCAGGATGAATCCATATTGATAAAGAAATTGCACCACCAGATGGACTGAAAACTAGAGGTTCACATTTTATCAGCTGTCTTTCATATTAACTGCATTGTTGCAAGTTGCCTGATAAAAGTTGTCTATTTCATGGCATGTGCCTTTATCAGGTCATGATGACGTTTCACTTTTTGAATGACGTCGCTAATGACGCTGAATCAACACAAAAATCGAAAATTACGTCATACTTGCTAGCTTGAAGAGTGAAACAATGGGTAAACTGATAACAGGGGTAACAACCTACGTCATAGCGTGGGTGTTGTAAACACGTAGTATGACGCCATCTTTGATTTGCAAGCTTAATTTTTCCCTTCGTAAATGTCGTACAAATTAGTGTCTGTCAAAACTAAGCAGTGCAGGCGGTGCCTAACATCACACTTGAACAGAATATACAATGGTCACGTCCAGAAATGCCGTTGCCTTTGTAAACATTCACCCACAAAAATCGAAGTGGGTGACTGCTAAAATTATCCTCGTGTCTCCCGCTTCGATTCTTGTGGGTGAATGATTACAAAGGCAACGGCATATCGGGGCGTGACCGTTATATATTCTGTTCAAGTGTAATGTTAGGCACCGCCTGCACTGCTTTGTTTGTACAGACACTCATTTGTTTAATTTTACGAAGGGGAAAACTGACCTTGTAAATCAAAGATGGCGCCGTACTACGTGTTTACAACATCAATGCTATGACGTAGGTTGTTACCCTTGATAAATAGAATACCAAAACATCGCGATGGCAAAAACGGTTCTCAAAGCTTTGCCTGGTAAACTTGATAGCACAAGACACTCACCTAGTATTCTTTATGTATAAACAACACAAAATGAACCTAGTGTGCGCTTATAGGAGCATGTCTGAGTATTTGGTAAAATACTGTAATCTAGATAAGTTTTCCATCTATGAAAGCTAGAAACTATGATGTTCTATTTGAAATATGAAGAACGTTTTTAATGATAATTTCTCTTGAAATATTTTAGAATTATTGAGAAACAAACTGTCTCTGGGTGTATTTCAATTGCTTATTAATGGATAGTTGTGATTAATTGGCACAACACTAGGTAGCAGTTATTTAAACTGATTTTCTGGTACAGGTTGAAACTTGGCAACATGAAACAAAGGAGGCTCCAAAAGAAGGATCAAGCATGTCCTATATATCAATGCAAGATTAATGGTCCAGGTCTGTTGCAACTATACCAGTGTATTCCATAATCATGGCCTGCTTAATCCGTCTTACCAAAAAGTATTTTACTTATTTGTATGACTGATCAAAGTATATTTAAATTAGTTTTTTTTTTCATTTAACTAACATAAATATTTTGATTAATATTTCAAGGTAAAGTTTTCGATTTATTTTAATTATAATGAAACTGAATTTACTTATATATAATTTCCATTGGAGAATTGTTTAATAATTCTGTTTTAATAAATTTGTAGCACATTTGTGTAATTTTTGACATTTTTGTTTTACATTTTAACTTTTTTTCTTATTTCTTTAGGCTATGGAACAGTAGTTAGCAGTTAAAAAGTAATGTAATAATAAGTTCCATTTCACAAACATTCCTGGCACTTTCTTCCTTATTTATTTGCCCTTTGCCCATGCTCCCCTGATCCTTTGCTGCTTTAAAATGCGATAAGTATCACATTCACGTGTGCTGGCCAGTTTTATCTCCACAAATACAGCCCATCACACGTGTTAACACTGACCCCAATCCACAACATCCTAGCCTACAGAAGTTCACCATATGTTCACCTTATAGCTGCTAGAATTTCATCACCATCACTTATATACTACGGGGCCGCGTAGCGCAGTCGGTAATGTGTCTGGCTACAGATGTGTGTCTGACTGCAGATCCAGGGGTCGTGAGTTCGATCCCGGCCCGGTACCATACTTTCGTGGAGATTGATCATGAAATAATTTCTACGGTCATTCTCCTCCCTGTCGCTGATTTATTCAAGAAGGGTTGTTGTCACTTACAAGCGAAAGTATGTGCACAAACTACTGGTAAACCGCTTGCTCAAGCCTGCCCAGGAAAAAGTGTGGTTAAGTGAACTGACCGTCCCGCAATGACCATAGCTGTTGACATGGGACGTAAAGCAACAAAAACAAACAAAACTTATATACTATATAAACAAGAAACATGCATCAGTTTAATTTTATATTGATAATTACTGACACTAGTATTTCTTATTTTAAATGACACAATCGCTAAATGGGGGTAAACTGTATATAAATATTAATTACTGTAAGCAATAAATAATGCTAGACTGTCTTTTTGTTATGGAAAATATCCAACCTAAGCTAAACCATAACTATTCTTGCATCATGACTTTGACACCTTTCCTTTCTTTGATCTAAACTGTTCAATAATTTCCACAAGACCCTGTCAATGGTGGGGCTTATAATTGACTTGAATATCTGATGAATAAATTAAATCGTGATTATTTTATTGGTCATGATACAAGAATTTTATTTTAAAAATTCTCGCGAATATACAAATATTCTCTCTTGTAGCGGGAAACTTGTGTTGGACTCATCCCGCTTACAAGAAGGAATATTTGTATATACACTCTTAAAACTGTACAATAAAGCTAACTTAAACTATACTTAGCTTTTTAAAATTCAGTATTTCGGAAAAAAATAAATCTGGATGGATATATTATGTCTCCCCCCTTCAGCGTCGGGAGACATATTGTTTTTCCCCAGGCGTCCGCCCTTCTTTCCGTCTGTCTGTCACAAATCCTGTCCGCTCTATAACTTGAAAACCGCTCAAGCTCTATTCAGGAAACTTTATACAAATATCAATCAGCATGAGATAACGTGCAGAGTGCAAGAATGGTAACTCTGCCTTTTATACTTTTTGAGTTATTTCCCTTTGAACTCTGTGCATCACAAAAACCGTGTCCGCTCTATAATTTGAAAACCACTTAAGCTATATTTATGAAACTTTACACAAATATCAATCAGCATGAGATGACGTGCAGAGTGCAAGAATGGTAACTCTGCCTTTTATACTTTTTGAGTTATTTTCCTTGGAACTTTGTCCATCACAAAAACCGTGTCCACTCTATAACTTGAAAACCCCCTAAGCTATATTCACGAAACTTTATACAAGTATCAACCAACATGAGTCGACATGCAGAGTGCAAGGATAGTAACTCTGTCATTTATACTCTTTGAGTTATTTTCCTTGGAACTTTGTCCATCACAAAAACAATTATCTATGACTATTTTATACCAGGTTATGATTGTGCAATGGTTAACTACATTGACAGATATCTTTACTAGATACAAGCTGATTGTCTGCATGAAATGACAAGAATTTCTGTTAGAAAATGTATTTAATCTTTCTGTTTGAAATTGTATTTAATGACTCATGCTTTTGAAATTAAAAGAAGGGAGACATCTGTTTTTTCGTAAAAAAACAATTCTAGTTTCAGTTTGTGTTTCAGGTGTATTGTAGATCGGTTCAGGGAAATGAAACAGTTTTTATAGTGCTAGAACTATGGAGCTCTTCTATATGCTCTTGCTTTTTGTGCATCTAACAGGTTTTTATTACAATTTTAAACTATTATTTTTACAAGCTAACAAGTCATTGTATGCCTTGGAGATTTTTCCCAAAATGCCACCAAAAGGGGTTTAAATTATTCCACCAAATAGAGAAATTGAAGATCAATCTTTAAAGAAGCACCAAAATTGTATTTTCCTATACATTACAATGGGAATTACTTGTGTTCATCATGGAATATTTACATTTTCAAAGCAAGCCTTTAATGAATCTTTAGTTTTTTGCAACCGTTCATAGTCTAATGAATGACAAAGATTTGATTGATAGCCACCAAACTCATTTGCACGTGCAAGATGCTTCAAACATCGAATTCATCACTGGTGTTATGATTGACAGTGAGCCACACCACCTGAGTCGCACATGCAAAATAAGCCTCTTTTTAGCCCCATTGGCTGTCGGTGTTCACACTGGCTGTTCTGCTTTTCCGTTTTACACTCCAACAAAACCATTAATATGATAACATATTAAATACAAAACTGTTTTTTCCTAAATTGTAAATAATTTCTATATCTTCTATATCTATAATAAAATGTAAATATAAGCAATAAATTCAATTTTTGGAGTGTTCATGGAATCGTGAATACTTCAGGTATCTTGCAAAGTTAACGTGGAAGCTCTTTGGACACCACTTACTTTGCAAGAGACCCGAAGTATTCATGATTCCATGAACATTCCAAAAATGAATTCATTTCTTAAATGGTTATCTTACTTTCAAGTGTGATAGGCACTCTTTTTCATTGTAACAATGCACCAGACTCTGTGCCAGAAAAGTGGTTGCTAACATTAAGGTAACTGTCTGTCTGGAATGAACTTGATATTGTCATGTCTTAAGTGTAGGAAAGTCACTGATGCTAATTATATATCAACTTATGTATATGGTCGATTGTATTATAAATTTGGAAAAAGATTTGCTGCAAAATAATCTGGAAAAACGGATCCTTTAGAAACAAAGAGAAGCTACAATATAAGAAAAGTGGCAAACATCAGGAATCAATACAATCAAGTACATGTACAGAAGACTTGGTTTTATTGACCATGTTCATGGGAACTAATGGAAAATGCAACATTTCTAATGTCCGTAGCACAGGCGTAAGCGGTATTCTGCTTTCTGCCAGATCCCAATATTCCTGAAGGACCAGAATATGAAAAAAAATATCAACACTATATTGATGCACGGGGAGAAGTTAACCTACTCCACACAGAAACAACGACAGCAAGTTAGTTTGTGTAAGTGAATCTAGGCAGATCCTGATGAGACAACTTAGTTCCTGTCTCAGCTGGATCTACTATGGTTTGCCATCTGAGGTGACTTTCTTGCATACCAACTACGGGTCCATGTTGGCAAATCCTATCTCTCAAAAATCTTCATCTGAAGTGTAGACAAGAATGAAAAACGAATAACATCATATTTGGACAGTGGTCTTGCATTTGATGATTTGGAAGCTAAAATATAATTGTACTTGGACAAAATGACGTCAACGTATTCTGCTTTTCAGGAACCACTGGTGCTTTTTTAAAGCATAATGCAGAATTGAAATGTATGCAAAATAAGATTTTATCAATTATGTTGAGGTACAAATCACTCAGTAATATGGTAACTCATCTATTGGAGAGCCTCGTAATATCATTCAATAATTTCCAGTGTTGGATCTTTATGTCCCATGTATAAAAATGGGGGCATGTTTGTTTTTGGTCAAATGCATCTGTTGAGGATACATAGTTTTTCACTAACAATATGTTCTATCTGTATCTTACACTCATTATAGATTTGTGAGAGGGTAAAATCAGTCTAAAGCGGCCACTTAAAAATAGACAAAACAAAATTGTTAAAGACAAATGGTAACTTAGTGAAGGTCGAAAGTATTGCAGAATGCTCCTCTTGGAGCATTCTGCAATACTTTTGAACTGCATTAAGCGACAGTTTGTATTGAAAACCATTTTTGGTGTTCTTTTTGAGTTGCCACTTAAGACAGGTTTTACTGTATATATTTTATTTAATTGCTGACTGCTTATTAGGATAAATTCCTTACATTTTGATTTGTTTGCTTGATTTGATTCTTTACATCCCATCAACAATTTATTAGTTATAAAGAGACGGGTCTTCCAGGGTTGAACCAGTACTAAGCTAGGATTCATGTTCTTGCTCAAGGACACAACGCAGTGACGTCGACATTTAAATTTGAGTTAAACCTTTGTATACTACTGATTACTAAATGCACACTTTAGCAAACAGTGAAGACTAAGACGAAATGTTGCATGATGCTGAATTTAATCAATATCTACACTGTATGTTAAACAAAAACCGATCTTAGAGAAAGAACTGCAATCGTTTTTGAAGGTTATAATCTTTGACACCTCCATATATACAATGAACCATACCATGTTTATTGTCTTAAAACATACAAAAGAATATATCAGTGCATAAAGGGTGGATTTCATACAATACATCCATCTTCTTTTGCAGCAAATGGATCACGAAGAGAATTCGGATGAAGAAAATGATAAAGAGCGATCAACTAGCAGATAGCCACTGCTGAATGGATATCAAATGAGCCATGGCATGAGATTTCCAACAATGTGCCATTTTGACAAGTGTAGACTCAAACGAGCCTGTGCAGCCTCCTTTTGAGCTTAGAAACTCCAAATGGTGTTCAGTCAGTAGCTTAACAATCATAGAATACTCAAGCGACTAACACAGGCTCTGATCAGACTGCGCATATGCGCAGGCTGATCTGAGGCTTTGCTGGTCGCACATACCACATTGTTGGAAATCTCATGCACTGGCTCAAATATGACTATACCGGTCAAAATAATTTATGCATTGTGTCAATTTTTCTGAATGGCAATTCAGTGAAATTCTAAAGTTTAATATCCAAGTAAAAAGCCTTAGAGATTAAACTTGAGGTTTTCTTTAGCTCTGACTATCTGTGAGCCATGAGCCCTTATCTTTGGTTAATTTGGATAGATTGTTTCTCTGTGATGATGCATTACATTAGATAGGAAGCCTCCTTTTCAGTTAAAAGTGTGTTTTATCAATAAAAAGTATTTTGGGTGAACATTTGTCACCAATAAAATGCACTTAAGCGCGAGTCTATGTTAAAATACCTAGATTATAGGTGGGACATAACTTATTTTGACCTGTTTTCTTCTCATCTGTATCATTTATGTTTGTAAAATATTCGGGACACTTCATTATAAAACCTGCTCATACATGTATCATATATGTATCCCATAGAGATGGTTTAGCCTATGTATCTGAACTAACATGTCCATAGACTATATAGTTTTATAATATGATGTCACGTCTCATCGAGAGTAATATAACATCATTTATTATACCTCACGTGAATTTTGAATACAAAAATTTCATAGACAAATAACTGATATTTTATACTATCACCGGTTGCTATAGTGAAGACAAATACTGTCATACGTTTGTCATAGCAGCGGGTGATAGTATAAAACATCAGTCGTTTGTTTATGATGTGCTACATCAATGTGGGTACTGCTTTTCGCGTTAGGAGACGTTCAGCAACAATGGCGGGTGTGAGGCATGATTTCGCCACTTTCCACCCCCAATAACTTCGTTGTTTATGATCAGAGACATAAAGTGTGTGTACTCGTTTTCTTAGTAAGGACTAGCGGAACATAATGAGACCAAACTTGAGCAGATAAGGCGAAAATATGTATTTTGCACCAAAACCGCATACTGTATTGATTGACTTTTCGCTTACTGTAAAGGTGGCAACTTTAATATTCATATTTTGGCGTGGTTCGGCTATTTCATCTGCTAAGGAAGGGAAATCAGGTTATATTTATAATTTGGTAAAGAGTTTAATAATAAGCTTTTTGAGCCGCGCAAATGTGTGTGCATTTCATGAAAATCCTAACCGTAAACACTGTACACACATTTATTAACCTTTAAAGCGCATAATCACAAACTGTAGGTTTTTTCTGTCCACTAAACTATTTGAAGCCTCATAGATAAACAGTGTGGACCCAGATCAGACTGCTCCTGTAGGAGCAGTCTGATCTGGGTCCACAACGTTTGCCTCTATGCTAATGTTAAATAGACCTTTTCAGATGCAGTTATTTTGCTGGTGTTTTAAGGACTAAACAATGACTGAGGTAATGGCGCAAGATGATACAGTTGTTTTTGAATAAAACAACGCCTCATTTTCAGCTTTTACCTATGTCTAAGGTTGACCAGTTCTAATTACGCATTCATGAGGCGCTGCCTTTACAGTAAGTGAAAAGTCAAAGAATACAGTATTTACATTTAAATGACGCTGTTTGGTATTTTGACATCATCAGCTTATTGAACGATCGTCAGTGATTAGTTTGAGCATTCAAAACTGTTAAAAAAGATATATATTGTGAGAAATGTACCTTTTTTCATTAATGCAATCCCTTTGGAAAACCCCTTTCCATGGTAGGCCTAAGAGAAAAAAGGCAGAAAATAAAGGATCTAGATCTAATGTTCTATTTGGTATGATAAAATAATTATTACATTCCCTGAGAGGATCACAATCGAAAATAACATCCCTCGAAATATGATTATCAATCTCCGCTGCACCTCAATTGATAATCACATTCTTTGGGATGATCTTGTCGACTATCACCTTCTCAGGGAATGTAATATTCATATAGTATTAAATTGATACTCTGCTTGTAGTTTTCATATTTAGTCATGTTATGTAATGACAGCCTTCACTATGCCACATGTTTATGACAAAACCTTGAGCTTTTCACACCAAAAAAGACAATGATTTCAAGGTGGTTTAGTGCCAAATGAGATAAAATCTAACATTTGCGTTCTTATATTAACAAAAGTATTCAATATGTTGCAAAAAAGAGATGAATTGCTCAGTAAGCCTCAATTTTTATCTGTTTTTCTCAACTCATTTAACTAATTCAATAAAACATGAGCACTCATGTAAGATCCTCTATAAAAAAAACTTCTAAACGCATGGGTGAAAGTTTTCAGGATTTTTCCTGATTCAGGATTTTGAGGCTAACTATCCATAGAAAGTCAGCCTCAAAATTCTGAATTATGCAGGGAATAATACCTTTTCTGATTTAGTTTTAGTTTATCTAAAGGTGTTTGACCATTTAACTTGGAATTTCTAATATTTTGGAGGCATACAGAAAGTTTTAAATTCTGAATTTCTAAACTTCAGGATTTTGAACATTAACTCATGCAAATGTGCCAACCAATGAGATAATGGTACTTATCACATATGGGCCTCGTCGAGACAAAACACGTCTTCGGGGGTTTGCGAACAACAAAGGCGCAGACCAGCCTGCGCATCTGTGCAGACTGATCAGCGCCTTTATTATTCGCTAACTGGAAAGTATAATATCTAAACTTGCTTCAGGCGAAATTTCAATATTCTAGCTAGTCTCTGAAGCTGAGGAGAATGGTTTGAGTCATGCTTTGAGAGAAACCCTGTAGACAGGTTTTCATGCGACGAGGCCCATATGGGATATTATCAAACTTTGAAGGTGTCAATGTGCAGCTGTACTAGATGTCAAAATTCTAATCTTAACATAATTCTACAATTCTTTGTGCCAGTTGTGAAGGGCCCTGACGAGACTTGTACATACGCAGGCTAGCATTTAGGAGATAAATGTATTCAAAATTTTCATTTGGGGAAGTATATCATCGGATATACGGTCGGAAATTTTGTTTTATGGCAACCCGCGATTTAGATTTGCTGTTGTTTTTTGTTTCGTCTCTCTTCTGATATATTGGATACCACAATGATGGATATTTAAAAATTCTTCAAACTACATCTACTCTAGAACCATACATCAGATTTGACACAACTGGATGGGAGCACTGAGGCAGCATTGAGATTCAGAATTATAAATACCAGCTATGAGACTACATGTGTAATGAATCCAGAGTGCAAATACTTCTTTTTTTGGTCTCGGCAAACACGAATGTTCACTGTAGTGATGTTTTCAATTAGTAATCATTGTTGAAATATTTCACTGATATAAAGATAGATCCTCCGTTAGAATCAAAGTGCAAAAGCTTTGTATATTAATATGTTATACATGCATACCATCACAAGGACATTGTCTACACAAGAAATATGTGAACCATAGGTTCAGATAAGTAAAAGAAGAAAGGGAAAAAATTCTTACTGATACCCATGCGCGGATCCAGGTGGGGGACCAGAGGTCCAGACCCCCCCTCCCTTAAAAAATCACCAAAATACAGGGTTTCTTAGCAATACTGGTCAGGATTCCCTGGCCCAAAGCTGCAAAGCTCCTAAATCACAAAGCTGCTAAGCCAGCATTCAATGGTTGGCCGTCAACAGCACGCCAGGGAAACGCAAATGCCGTCTCGCAGTGGTATTTGGTTCCCCTCTCCCCCTCATGAACTAGAAAAACGTTGTTTAAGTAGGAACAAAAGTTGGACCCCCTCTGACAAAGCGTTCTGGATCCGCGCATGATACATCAGTCAATATGCTTCAAAGAATCGTCTCATACAGATCTTTTTGATAGTAAGTAGCAATTGTTTGCGTTCATGTTAAATAATAAGAAAATTGATAATTTCATACCATTTTATCAATTTGATATATAAAAGATAATTATTTTTGGTGATGAATAAGAGTCTTTTGAAAGAATTAAATCGTGTTCATTTTTTGAGTGACATAGCCACACATGAAACAAACACTTTTTTACTTTAGTAAATGTAATAAAGTCATATTTTGATAAAGAAATTTAGCTGTAAAATTTATATTATACAAATCAATGAGCCACTGTCAAGGTAGACACCTTTTTTTTCGAAATGGACGTCTGTCTCTGTTTTGTTTATTGATTTTGACAAAAAAGTGGTTATGTTTAAAACCTTTGATTTCCGGGGTTTGATTTCACCTGTAAAAACAAAATCTATTTATTTCAAATTGTGAAATATAAATTTGGATGTACATTGTTAAACTGATTAATAGTTCTCATCATTTTATCATTTTGTATATGCATGTTATAATGCCCATGGATTTGGGCTTAAACCTACCCATGACTATAAATGAACCATTTAACAGCGAATAAAGTTTTGTTAAATAATTTAGTTGTTATTACTGCCTCTAAACGGGCCTCGACGCGAGAAAACCTGTCTTTGGGGGTTTGCGAACAACACAGGCGCAGACCAACCTGCGCCTCCGTGCAGTCTGATCAGCCCCTTTGTTATTCGCTATTTGGAAAGTATCATATGTAAACTTGCTACAGGTGAAATTTGAATTTTCTAGCTAGTCTCTGTAGCTGAGGAGACGGGTTTGACACTCGCTTTGTCAGAAACCCCGGAGAGAGGTTTTCTCACGATGAGGCCCATTACAATATGACTCTTATTCTTACCGCTTAAGAAGTTAAATAGGGGAATCAACTGACCGTACAGTGCATGACCAATGGTGAACGTAGATAAATCGGTATCCGGTGCTAGAATGAATGTGTGGAAAGCAAATTGGTCATTTCCTGCTAAATGATACATAACTTAATCAAAATATACCATGTTGTTCTAGCAGGCCTTCAGATTTATGGTGGGCCCGGGTCATTGTCCCATGATTTCAAAATATGGCCAATCACTTTCCAAGGCAGTGGGCCCAGTGGACCCATCCTTTTTAGTTGTGAAAAATCTCACTTCAATAAAAATTTTCATCTTACAGCAAGTCTACGAACTCCACAAAACAGTAGGTACATGTAGGTAGTCAATACAGTAACACATGTCTTTAGCAGCCTCTCAAAAAGACAAAACAAAGATATTAATATCAAATGGTAGCTTAGTGAAGGAGCATTCTGCAATACTTTTGACCTGCATTTAGCGATAACTGGTCTTTTTGAGTGGCCTCTTAAGACAGGTTCTACTGTATAATAGCAGTCAATAAACATATATGCATAAAAGTGTCTTGTGTCAGTGTGTAGGTAAAGTATACCACCCAAATGTCAGCTGTGGTTAGTTTAATATACTTGGGCCCATTACTTCAGAAAATGACCCACTATTTTTGATCCATGGGTCACCTCGGCCCACCAATCATGAAACCATCTGAAGCCCTGTTCAAGAGATGAGAATTTTCCGTTACTGACCATGGACTCGCAAAGTGATTATAGTGCACACCTGTGGGTCGTGCGATTTTTTGGACTTTACAGGCACAGTTGTGAGGTTTGGCGAGTATATACTTGAATAGTCTGTATTACTTGACGTTTCGCTTACTGTAAAGGCGGCGCCTCATGAATGCGTAATTAAGCCTAGTCAACCTTAGGCATAGGTAAAAGCTGAAAAGGAGGCGTGGTTTTATTCAAAAGTACTGTATCATCTTGTGCCACCATCTCAGTCATTATTTAGTCGTTAAAACGCCAGCAAAATAACTTTATCTGAAAATGTCTATTTAACATAAGCAGGGAGGCAAACATTGTAGATCAAGATCAGACTGCTCCTACAGGAGCAGTCTGATCTGGGTCGACAATGTTTATCTATGAGGCTTCAAATAGTTTAGTGGACGACAAAAAACATACATTTTGTGATTATGCGGCGCTTTAAGGGTTAATAAATGTAAATTCAGTGTGTATACGGTAATGATGTTCATGAAATGCACGCAGGTTTGCGCGGCTCAAAAAGCTATTAACTCTTTACCAAATTATAGACAAAACCTGATTTCCCTTCCTTAGCAGATGAAATAGCCGAATCACACCCAGATATGAATATTAAAGTTGCCGCCTTTACAGTAAGCGAAAAGTCAAGTAATATTAGTTAGGACTGTTTCAGAATTAACTGTGGGGGGAGGCGGGGCAGCGGTCATTTTTTGGCAAAGTTTAGTCCCCGTTTTTGTACCAGTGGTCAGACAATGTTAAAACATAAAGTAAGCAAAATTTGATCAAAATATACCATGTGGTTCTAGAGTTATGAGCATTTTTACTTACGGACAACAGCGGGCTGGACTGGTGCTCAGCAAATCCTTGTCTATCAAAAAAGGCTGTTACACATGCCAGTGGTTAGACAATGCTGACATGCATACGTATGCAAAATGTGATCAAAATGTACCATGTGGTTTCTAGAGCTATGAGCATTTTCACTAAATGCTCAGTAGTGGACAGACTCACAAAGTAATTGTAGGGCACAGCTGCGTGTCGTGCAATATAATTATTAGTTTGGTATGCACCATTGACCATGGACTGATACCTTAGACACAAGCCGTTCCAGAATCATAACTTCTACTGTCATACCAGTCAAGAGTGACGGAGACGTCATATTTTGTTTACAATGTTATCAGGGACTTAGAATCGATAGTTCACTTGTGTATTAATCCTATCCGCAGGATAGGTTTAATACACAAGTGATATATCGATTCGCGTGAGCTCAAGTGGAGTGTACAAGGTGATGTTTTATGTAACAATTGTAAACAAATAATTACGTCACTGTCATTCTTGGTTGGCACGACAGTGCGTCATTTGCAAAGAACCTGTTATTTAGATGTACAAAATTAGTTTAATTAGATCACGACATCACACAACATTCTGCTTATGCATTAGAGACTGTGGGAAATCCTATTTGTTTTGTTGAATTAATCTTGTTTCTCGACCTGGCCTAGAGGTTATAAAAGTTTTTTCATACGCAACTCAGCTGAGCATGAAATTTATCCTGCTCATAAATGTTAAAATGCCAACAATTGTTTCCATTTTAACATTTATGGGCATGATAAATGCAATAGCTGAGAGACTTAAAGCAAGAAACATATTTTTTTGTCGGTATTTTAGTTTTTATGAGCAGTTGAAATTTCATCTCTGTTGAGTTGAGCATGAGAAAAGTTTTATAACCTCGGGACCTGTATTTGTAAGCTTAAGCCTAAATTTCAGGAGGTAGAACAAGTAAGACTAGTTGAGGGTAATCTGATAGGGAGGGAAGTGGGGAGTGAGAGGAGAGAAAGGGGAATTGAGTGAGCGGGCGTGGAGTAAAAGCCCACTGTTTCATGGACATCAATGTAATATCGCACAAAATGTCTAGAAAATCTTGCACATGTTTAAACCTCAGGGGCTTAAGAATGATTCTAATGCACTTGCAGATATAACACGACGTCTGATTGGATAACGTCATGAATTTGCGACATTATATTATTTGCGACAGTATATCCTGCGATATACTGTCGCAAACTCGACGTCATTACGTAGCTTCGCGTTTCATTGTCTGACAAGTGATTTTATGCAGCTGGTAGCCACTGGACGGAGGCGCAACATAATGCATTTTACTGTATTTTTGAAAGAAAATACACTAGCGCATTAGAATGGGGATTACCATGTTCAAAATTTTCATTTGGGAGGAACATCGTTGGATATATGGTCGGAAATTTAGTTTTATGGCGTAATTTCCGACCATATACATAACTAAATACATCCCCAAATGAACTTTTTTCTGTGAGGAATAATTTCCGACCATATACATAACGATGATTAAATGAATTTTTAGTACAGTTATCCCATAGGGTCACAGTAAATGGAACCTCACAAAAAGAGAGAATAGCAAATAAATTTGTCAGCAAGAATGAGATTATCCTTTAACGAGTCGGTGGTAGTAAGGAGACACATAGTTCTCGGCAAAGCTGAGACTAAACAAGACCAAACTCTGCTCTTGACCTGCGTCGCGGGAGCAAATCGTCAATGTGTAAACAGTCGATATGCACAGTTCAAATAAACAGGAATGAAATCAGATTACAACCAAATTTCGCAATGTAATCTACAGTAAGCATTTCAGGTGGAAACATGTCTAAGTTCAACACCCGTCAAAAATGAGAAAAAAAATTATGAAACGTGCACAGCATAGGAGGTGCACATCTTCAATATGTGAACAATCATAAGGCAAAGTTTTAATTAAAAGGAATGAAAACTTTTGGAGTTACAGATTGCATAAACTTGGCACCCCTAAAATGTTGCGGATGGACGGACAGATGGGAAAAAATGTTTAGGGTCAAAAATGAGATAAAAAAAAAATAAAACGATTTCACAAAATAGGAGGTGCACATCTTCAATGTGTGAACAATCATTGTGTGAAGTTTGAATATAAAGGAAAGAATACTATTGGAGTTACAGATTACACAAGCTAGGCACCCCCTTAGCCTTGCGGATGGAAAAATGTCTAAGTTCAACACCCGTCAAAAATGAGAAAAAAATTAGTTAACGTGCAAAAAAATAAGAGGTACACGTCTTCAATGTGTGAACAATCATTGTGTGAAGTTTGAATATAAAGGAATGAATAATGTTGGAGTTACAGATTACACAAGCTAGCACCCCCTAAGCCTTGCGGATGGAAAAATGTCTAAGTTCAACACCCGTCAAAAATGAGAAAAAAATTAGTTAACGTACATAAAATAAGAGGTGCACGTCTTCAATGTGGGAACAATCATTTGGCAAAGTTTGAATATAAAGGAATGAATAATGTTGGAGTTACAGATTACACAAACTAGGCACCCCCTAAGCATTGCTGATGGAAAAAAAAATGTCTAAGTTCAACACCCCTCAAAAATGAGAAAAAAATATGAAACGTGCACAAATTAAGAGGTACACATCTTCAATATGTGAACAATTATTTAGCAAATTTTGAATAAAAAAGAATGGAAACTTTTGGAGTTACAGATTACACAAACTTGGCACCCTAAAGTGTTTCGGACGGACGGACGGACAGACAGACGGGCGGACGGACGGACGACCGGGCGGACAGAGTAGACCCACTACTAGACCTGATTTCACTAAAGCGACGCAGGTAAAAAGTAAGGTCTTTTTCCAGCGGATGTCTACAAAATATGCATTTTTAATGGAAAATTGAAACTCGTGTCTCTCGGTCTGATTTAGAAAAAATAGATTCTTATACCCAAGGAACTGCAGACCAGCCCATGCCACCGTGAGAAAAAAGACTTATCTACAGGTGCATACAAAAACTTCCTATAGGAGTCTCGACCCCTTTCTACAATAGTATGAATGTAATTTAGGCTACGGCGAAGAAGATCTGAATTATTGCAATAAAATGAAATTATTTTTAATATTAAAAAATATACTATTTATTTAAAAATTATATGAGCCATGGCATGAGATTTCTAACAATGTGGTATGTGCGACCAGCAAAGGCTCAGAACAGTCTGCGCATACGCGCAGACTGATCAGAGCATTTGCTAGTCGCTTGAATATTCTATGACTGTTAAGCTACTTACCGAACAAAATTTGGAGTTTCTAAGCTTAACAGGAGGTTGCACAGGCTTGTCTGAGTCTACACTTGTCAAAATGCCACATTGTTGGAAATCATGTGTCGCGGCTCAATTATTATTTCTATGCTCTCGCTTGCACCATTGTAGCACCCGTTAGTGTAAAGGCTCCCGTTAATGTAAACGTTGACAATAACGGGAGATATCGCTCCCGTTACTGTAAACAGGACCATGTTTGAACTAAGCGGCGATATTGCAGACCCAAAACGTAGTATCAACCGTTAGTGGCAACGTAATGATTATTTACAAGAGATGGCCATTTATCGCAGCAGTTGTTACAAAACCAATTTGTGAACCTGACTACTGGATTAAGACAAGTTTAACCTACTTTTTTAAGTTCCAGTAATTTTGCCTTATATAATTAAGTTAGTAAGTGTTTTATTATACTCCTCAAAATAATTGAAGGACCAATACTATCAATTATAACATTGATGCATTTTGTGTAGAACGTATTTCGAAAACCAATTCTACGATCTAGCCTAAATTTTTCAGACATCTTTGACGACTTATTGCCAAGTGAAACAGCAAAAAGAAAGTGGTAGAAAATGTTACTAACATTGATTATTTGTCATTTTAAAACTTGACCTAAATGTATTGGAATGTAATTTTTTGTGTGTGATCCATGGACCACGGAAATGCATGAAATGAATGAAAAGCTTACATGCAAGCTTAACTGTTTAAAGCAAAGTTTAATTTGGTATCACTTTTATTCTACTCGAATGACCACAGAATTTTTTTTCTTTACCCCACCCACTGTCTTTTGAAAGTGCGTTTTTGAGGGCATGTGCATTTGAGACACAGTTATGACAGAATTAGGCATGGGAATCATAAATAATGATCTGTGATTTATGGGCATAAAGAATAGAAAGATTTGGGCCAAGTTTTACAGAATTTAGATGTTTGAGCTAATTAAACTCGCGTTCATAAATCTTGGTCCTTTAATTATTTTGAGGAGTATATATTGACCTGCGCATATTAAAGATTGTAAAACAATGATAACGGAGTTGCACCCAAAAAGACATCACATTCAAATCGTTGGCTCGTTTACAAAACTTCGTAAGTGCACTTTAGTAAATTTTACAGGAGAGACAAAAAAACTGTCTGGATTGTTTGTTTTTTGTTATATTCTTATAACCTTCAGACTGGAAGCATATTGAAGTTTAATTTACTGATGCAAGTTGCACATTGGCAGTATTTTATGTTTCAAGCATATTGTGATACATTTTAAAAAATATACGAGATTGCAGATACGACATTTTGTAAGTTTTCGAAAGTCATTAAAGGCAAGTTGTGTTTTGATAAAATAGCTAAAAAGATAACCAAATGTAGTTCTGCTCCTTTTGAGACATGTAAGCTGCATTTGATGTATCCTCGTTACTTGTGTGAACAGTTCTATTTTAGGGACACAATCTCGTAAAAAAAAAACATACGTTTACAAATTCTCGTATCTGCAGTACTTTCGTAAATAATCTGATTTAAAGACGAGAAACAAGTTCTCATGACAAATTTAAGTTTAAATTCGCAAGAAAGTGTTCATAGACACCCTTTGAAACATTCAAAGTAATAAACCAGATGAAGCTTACCTGCTTTTTTGTCTTATCAAATTTACGTATACTTGATTTTTGAACTGGTGCTTTTGACTAATTGAGGAACGAGGTTTTTTAACATCACAAAACAACAAATTTTCATTGGCTATTGCATACAAGATTTTGTGACCTGGTGCGCTTGACTGTCGTTATTGGTGCCATGCTAAAAACAGGGTTTGGTAAAAAGTGCACATACGAGGTTTTGTAAATAAACGGTTTAGTCGGAGTGTAAAATGGAAAAGCGGACACGGACAGCCAATGGAGCAAACAAGAGTCTTGTGTCTCGCTGTCAATCACAACACCAAAGCGAGTTCAACAATGCGAGTGCCCGATCGAGCGCTTGTTTGTATGATCATTACGCGAGCGCTTGCTCAATAGCGCCCAGTGATTAGAAAACCAAATGCATCCATTTGTTGGAACCATTCTACATGCAATTTAAATTGTTTCCTTTCATATATCCACACAAAAACATCGACATACTAAAAATCGCATCTGAAAATATTACACTCATAGTCCCCCACGAAAACCCATTATTATTTTGGTAGCCATCTTGGAATTCCGGGCGAAACACCTATCATGTTGACTCGTGAGCGCTTGCAAGCGCCTTGGCGAGCGCTTGCGTTCAGAGAGAAAGCAATCGATAGCACTCTGAGCGCTAGCATTGTCGAACACGCCTCAGTATCACTTCTGGCGAATGAGTTCGATGTTCAAAGCGTATTGCACAGGCAAGTGAGCTTGGAACCTTAGAATCAAATTTATGTAATTCATGAGGTTATAAACGATTGCAAAAATCTTAAGATTCATTAAAGGATTGCTTCGAAAATGTAAATATACTCATAAAAAAGCAAAAAAAAAAAAAATAGAGCGAACAAGCAGAGATATTGTCCGCTGTATATATTTCACCTTCCGCTGCAACATTTTGACTATTTCCTTCACCACAGCAACCACGATTTTCGTGTGACGGCAAAACTGTGGCAGGCGAAACCAGCACATTGCAACCTGTTCACATACAAAGTGTCACCAAGCTGGCTTAAATAGTTATTGATTTACATGGGGGTCCATATGTTTTCGTGATAACTTGACTATTTCCGTTACCATAACAACCACATTTTCATGTGACACCAACAGAAGGCGATTGACGTGCATAATCAACCCATTGCCACCAGTTCACATATCTAGTTTCATTAAGCTAGCTTGAATAGTTTTTGAGGTGTCCAGGAGTCCATATTTTTGTGCAACTATTAGACTTTTTCCGTTACCATAGGAATCCCAATATTCATTTTATATTGGAAATAACACAACGTGTATTACGGTATCAGCCCTTTGCCACCTGTTCACTAAATGGGTTTAAAAGTTATTGGGTTATCGAGCGAGGAAATATCAGTAATAAGGAACAGCAGGTAAAAATTATTTTATAATTAGACAAAAATTCAATCAACGAACCCGATCTTCTATCATCAAACGTAAGTACATGTAAATAAAGTCTGACATTGTTAAAAAATATCGCCACACGCTTCTGTAAGTGTAAACGTTGACAACAACGGGAGAGATCGCTCCCGTTACTGTCAACGTTTACACTAACGGTACCGTTATTGTAAGCGCGTTTACAGTAACGGGAGCGGTATCTCCCGGTATTGTCAACGTTTACACTAACGGGAGCTTTTACACTAACGGGTTGTCGCATCCCTAAATGTGAAAATGTAATAAGGCCCGGTAAATGTGAAAACTTTTAACGCTAAATGTAATAAGGCCCCGTAAATGTGAAAACGTTTAACCGTAAACGTGAAAACAAATATACCTAGTTGCGACGGTAAATGTGAAACCATTTTATATACACATAAACAGTGATTATCATAAGCAACTATAAATTGCGAAGACTGGCATATAAGGTGCTTTTTTCTCAATGCTTCAGCGGATCATTTGTGTCGAACCCATTACGCAGGTTACGCACGTGCGTACTAAAAATACTTACATTCAGGGAGGTAACTTAATGATTAGCCATACTATAATAAACTGCTCTTAAAGGAACAAAAATTCGCTCCCCCTTCGTGTTCATAAAGGGGCTCTTACATGGTATGGGAAATTAACATGGGAGTCTGCCAACGCTTGGAATTTGATAAGATTATGTTATTTAATTGTCCGGAATATGGCGTTTATATACTGAGGGAAAAAAGTTTAGCAATATACTTTGGGGATTAACAGTTTAGAAGAAATAGGGCTCTAAATCTCAAAGTGTCGAAAATATATGTTGACAAACGTTCACGAGTACGATGACATTACCAGATTGACATTTCACTTAATGTAAAGTCTGATTTTATTCCCTTTTGCTAAAACAGCTTATCTGGCAAAAGTGCGAATAGTTTTCGACTGAAAGTTTCATTATTCTGTCAAATGTTTAGATCCAAAAGCAAGAAAGTGAAAAACGGTTTAAAATTGAATGTTATGTTCACCCTTTGCGTACAGTTTTTAGTTGAAAATCGTATTTTTCCAAATTACCTCCCTTTCAATTGAGTAACCTTTGAAATTTAAATGCTCAGCAGTTCAAATCCTCACTGTGATGTCGGATTTTGTTTCTTTTGACCACTTGCGGGTAACCATTAGGTCATTTTCAAACATCTGACATGATTGCGAACCTGCCGATTATAAAGGTCTAATGCTTCAAAGATCGCCTATGGGAAACCCCATTATAAATAATTGCTAAACTTTTTCCCTCAGTATATTTATGGTGCATTTGAGTGTTTATGCAATTCCATTGCTAATTTATGACGTCATGAATGATATCACTATAATACCTTAGGGTACCCAGTTATAATCATTTCTAAAGTAATTGACATATCATATAACGGGCGGGGAAATGTTTTATTAAATATCTACATGATTGATAAGTTAGTTGTTACTAAAAATGGCTTTGTATATATTAGGATATTGGATGGGCATTCATTTTTATGGCATGGTACCTCAATTTCAACTGTATGTTTTGTATTAAGCCAAATTTGGAATTAACATTTTTACACGTTGTCGTCTTTGTCAAGATACCATTTCAACATATAAACTATCCATATATGTTAAGATTATGTAGACCAACTTTCATGAAATTCAAGGACAGGATATATGCTAGTCAAAAGTTCTAACCGGCCACGTGTGTTTTTACCGATTTTCTGAAAAGCTAGAAGCACTATATCAATGTCATTTGTATTCTCGAAAAGGCCAGCCTATCAGTTAACGATATCAGAAAACGGCTAAGCAAAATTCATTAAATTTAACCCGGGAGCTTTGCCAAAAACACGTACCCTCAATTTTAAAATTCACAAGATTTTGCATTGGATGGTGGGGTAATTTTTGACACTTTGGCCAATAGCGACGAGTCTCATGCAGATGATGTGTTCTTTTCAGTACTTTAATGTCAATATGAGTTTAGCTTTTGAAATGAAAACGTTTTGCGTGTATGAGGGGGTTATTAAAAAAGTCATGACTTGCAAATTGCGAATTTTGAAAATGGGGGTCCCTCTATTCAAATTGGCATCTTGCATGTACTGTTTAACTTTTTGTCAATATTTTTACTGTCTAGGGTTCATGACACGCCTGGCTGTTTCGAGATGCAAGAAGAGTAGTCATGTCATTTTACGTTTTGAAGAAAATTAATAAAATGCAGGTGGCCGGTTAGAACTTTTGGCTTGTATATATTTTTTCCAACTTGATGAAAACACATGACCCTAATTCATAGTAATGTAAAAAATACAATTATTGTGTTTCAGTTTTAAACATACTTTGAATACTTGCTTAGTTTAAATCACCATGCTAGTACGTTTAATGGTAGAAGTTGATATGTTCAGTGTTTTTCCCTATTATGGATTGGAAAAAAACAAAGAAAAAAAAAACAATATTCTTTGATATTAACTGCCACGATTCTTATTTAATGAAGTGCTTACACAATAATATTAGCCAAAATGATACAATATGGTGACACCTGTACATACCAATTCTAGTTTCTAACGTTAAAACTGCATCTTACCAATGATACAATTAATATGTAACATTATTAAGAATTTTAATTCATACAGAAGGGAAACCTTATGACAAGTCAGTTCATGCAGGAGAAGAACTTTATATCTATGATTTTATAATTGTAAGCCTCATTAACAAACCTGGTTCACAAAAATAACCCCCTGTCAAACCTATTGGTTAAAATTTACCATTTTGGTCACAGAGAACTCCTAGCTTCAAAGGTATTGTTAATTTAATGCTTTAATAGTCATTCTGTTTTGTGAAACTGATGCTAATTTCCATCAAATAGCAACATTTATACTTTAGCTGGCTGTATATTCTAGGCTTACAGTTTCGTTTCTGGACCTCACTTATTCATGTAGAATACTGTTCTATGATACCTTATGATAAGACTCTGTTACACTTTATCCTGGTCACGACACCATAATGTGCTTCCTCTAGTTTAGTTGTGGTGTAAAGGAAATATTTAGTCTTCTTGTTTTCGCATGTTTATTGTTAGGATACTATGTTTCTTAAATAATATCATGCAGGACTTGAGGAAGTGATACACGTTGTCTTGGCCCCATAGTGCCATGACATGGGGCCAAGACCTTCGACATTTCTGACCATTGAATCATTTAAAATTGTCTAAACATTTCTTTCGTTAAGAAAAGTGGAAGAAGATTTAAAAACTACCTCCTTATGTCGAGTTATTAATTCATTTCAACTAAATAATTAATTTGCTAAAACTGATCTTTACCCATATGAGGTAGGACATGAAAAAGTTACCGGTTTTGGATTTTCATGATATTTGGCTCAGATCAGCAGGATATATATGGCATGTTTTTGTGATAATATGATATCTTGACAGAGACTATAACTTATCTATCTTTTGAATTGAATGTTTCGTAAATTTTTGAAAAAAAATATTGAAATTTTATAATCATTTCTTCTGAAAACGTAAACCATAATTTATCCAAATGGTTTCGTGGTATTGATATAATGTCTATGGTATTTTAGAATCATAGAAATAAACGAAAATATAGATTTAGGACATGGAAATTTAGAGACAGGTACCACGTCAAAGGTGGAGTGCGTCAGGGTTGCTTCCTAAGCCTTATTCTTAACTATCTAATCCGATAAATACATTTTCATAGTTCAGGGTGGCCAATCACTTGACACGCAATTGGTAATCTCACATTTTTGTGCATGTTTTCGCCTCGATTGAAGGCATGTCAAACGTTTTTTCGTGGGGTTTTCGATTGATTTCAGAAAAGACACTTGGTGCAGAGTACCCCGCTTTACATTTGATCATCCTGTGTTGACCGATTTTAACGTAAACGTGTAGTTCTTGTGAATATCTGCCCAACTGACTTGGTAGGAATCACATTTTTGTCAATATATGCCTCGATGAAAGCTAATCGACTCATTTGTTGAATCTAAGGTTTGTTTATGCATTTCGCCCATTACCTTTATTGAAAAGAATTAAGTTTTCCATAGATTGAGTGTAGGATTGCGATTCCTTGCATTGAAAAATGGCAACGGAAGACGATGGTAGGAATCACATGGTTTAGTAGGAATCACACTTGAAATTTGCGATAGCAAAATAGATAGGAATCACACTCCTTTGTGTAAATCGAAACTAGAGCTGGCTGTGCAGTCTACTTATGCTGTGTTTTGTTGTCCGTTGTTGATATGTTAATCTATCTGTCTCTATCATTACCAGAGCATTCATGTGCGGACCCAGAATGTTTTGTAAGAGAGTATCCGCCAACTCTTGACCTTTTATTTCTAGTGAGGAGAGAGGAAAAGCAGGCTATCATCTACCTGCCAGCAAAACGCTGTTGATGATTGGCCCAACACTGAATCCGGCCTTTGAGATTTTTACAGGGGATCGGAACCAATATTGCTAAGAAATCATACAGCTATGCAATTTTTCAGGGGGGAGTGGTCCTGACCCCATGTCCCCCTATCTGGATCAACGCATGATATATTTGACATCTCCCACAGAAGAAGCATAATTATAAGATGAAACTTGATAGATAGCAGTTAGGTAGTATGAACATTCCAAATTGACAAAATTGTTTGGCTTTGGTCGACCCTGCAGCAATCCTTAAATTCTTCAAGCATTACTTCCATAACATTTGTTGGACTGTGCAAAACCTTGTTTGGAAGCATCCAGGCAAAATGGATATTGAGTAGTGCTAAATTCGTTCAGTACCAATTTCCTAAACTTCTACCATTGAGTCTCTTTTAAACTATTCAAATTATTTCTCCTTCCGAACTAAATGTCAGATTTTACTGGATTTTTTTTTTTGTGGAGGCATTGATACATAAACTGAGATTCATAGTTGCTATAATCGACGATATCCAAGATGGCTGCAGTGACAGCAATCTTGAAATCTCCTGGAAAAAAACTTAATCTTACATAGAAAGGAAACTTGGCTTGCCGCACTCTGGCACTATGCTTAAACAATTACGCTTTAATACCCAAAATGGGGGCCATGACAGTCATCACAAAATACTTAAAACAACATTTTCGCTCGAACCTTGGTAGGGGGAGGTGCTTGTGGGCAACTTCGAATCTTAGATTTGACATTATGACTCTATTTGGATATCTTATATGGCAGCCATTTTGATTTTCTTCATAATTTTGTCTCTTAAGCCATATGTTGGATTGAGCTGTAACTTTGGTGAAGACATTGGGACAATATGGATATTAAGATCTGCTAGAATCATGCATTCATTTATTTTCAAAGTGGATTAATTATGATCAGTCTCATCAAGGTGAGTGATTCTGGTCCTCTTGGATCTCTAGTTGGCTTTTAAGGGGTGGCTAGATTGGAAGCAAGTGGCTCAGATAAACAATCTATTTTCTTCCCAGGCATCATCATTTTCCTCTATTGGAGAGACTTTGGACTCCTGTGTCTGAAAAAAGTGACTTTGCTGATGTCTTACAATTTTTGTTTCTCATGAATGATTGTTTTAGTGAGTACCTAACTGCTATTAATGGTGATTTGTATGGTGAAAATGTTGGTGCTTTGCCTGGTGATTTTATAATTATCCTATGCTTATGCCATGGTGATTTAAATGGAGAGCAGCCATTCATGGGTAGTTCTGTTTCATATCTTTTGAATGGCAAGACAATTACTGCTTTTCTTTTTCGTCTGTGCAAACTGAGCTTGCTCTTCTTTTTAACCATCTTTAAACACCTGAAACAAAGTTTAAATATACTTTTAACCCATATAGCCTTACTCGATTTTATAAAACATCAGCAAACAGTGCATATTCAGATCAGATACTGTTTTATCATTTTGTGGCATTGATTAGGCACTTTTTGCTTACTATCTTGACATAAAATATATATCTTTGAAAGAACATAAGTTATGGAGCATACTAGTAACCACCATTATTGCATGTAACACACTGTCTTTAACAAGTTGCATTAAAATGTCTCAAAAGAGATGTAAGTTATTAAGTACACAAGGTTTCACCATTCAAGCTCATTGAAGGGAAACAGCTCAAATTGGAAGCAAGGTAGAGCATTCTTGTACATACTCCTACCAAATATAATCAAAATACATCAAATGATATAAAAGTTATGGAGTGAAGTAAGTAAGGTTGCAAAGATCAGGAATCGATACAATCAAGTACCACACCTGACCCAGGATACCAATGGGAAAGTGACAAACTGACAGAAGACACCACAAACGAGAGCCAAGAGGTCAGCCCTTTCCCAGCAGGTGACCACGAAGCACATATAAACAGACGCGCACAAAACACAGCAAACACAAGACAGAACAAAAATATAAAAGATCCACAAAAGAAGTACCGCCTTGGAACGGTCAGTAAAATATTTTACTGGAGGGCTTAAACCAGTTTTATGGCGCCAACCTCACCCTTGATTCTGAAGACACATTCATGTACTGCTGATGGACTAATACAAGGCTGATTTTTATCTCCCTTAATCCTTTTGAGGTTTGGGATAGATATGTTTGTGCTAGTGATTTTGAACAAAGGTTTTAAAAGAAAGTCCCATTTCAACAGGTTTATTTTATTTTGTTTAGCTCAAGTGACCAGGGTTTTTTTCAGCAGAGTGGAAACATTTGTAAGATTTTGGAAGAGTGAATACTTGGGAACATTTGTGAGAAACCATATATATTTTAGACCAGTGGCTCATAAGGACTGAAGCTGTCTCAAGTTTCTCCCCTAAATTGATCTCTTGTGAGCTTTTTATTCAGTGTTAATTCTTAATTGATACAACCTACCTATTAGCCTTGTGCTGATTTTTGTTACCATGTGATGCCATGTGTATGATACGTTTATGTAACATATTACCTGGGCCATTTATACCATGTAAATTACATACACAACAGTCGTGTAGTATACAATCCATGCAATTTTCAAATAGCAATTTGCAAGTGTGATTCCTATCCATTTTGATTGCATGTGAGACCTATCCATCCTGATAAAAAATAATCAGTGTGATTCCTATCATACAGTGTGATTCCTACCATTGACATTCCTTTCTAGATTTCGCTGCAAATCCCACTTTAACTGCGTAGAATATATGTCTGTCATCATTTATTGGCCAATTGTAATTTAACAAATAAAATACTGTTGCTGCAGAATATTGTGCGCAGCTAAAAACGCTCAAACAAAGTATTGCTTGGCAAACATGTGATTCCTACCAACTAACATTGCACATTCTTGCGGCGATATTTAAGAGAACTATATAACTCTTGTCTAAAACTTAAGTGCCATACGGAAGAGCTTCCTAGTCTGGGTACTCTGCACTTGGTGACATTTCTGTAAGCCACCAAAAACAGGAAAATAACTGTGAAACATACCTTGAATCGAGCGAAAAAAAAAACGTGTGAGATTACCACATGTGTATCACGTGATTGGGCCCCCTTGTAGTTCGTATATAATGAGTTATTAATATGCAAAGTTCAAAAAAATCCATGCGTGGGCACGGATGAAAGTACCCCTTTCGTGTTGTTAGCTCCGTTTCTAGCATGTTTGCATGCAAAGTAAGTAAGGGTGCAAAGATCAGGAATCGATACAATCAAGTACCACACCTGACCCAGGATACCAATGGGAAAGTGACAAACTCACAGTAGACACCACAAACGAGAGCCAAGAGGTCAGCCCTTTCCCAGCAGGTGACCACAAAGCACATATAAACAGACGCGCACAAAGACATAGCAAACACAAGACAGAACAAAAACATAAAAGATCCACAAAAGAAGTACCGCCTTGGAAAAGCAAAGCAAGAAAGAAAAGATACAAACCTATGGGCGGTGACGCGAACAGGCAGACTTTGCTGCATGCGAACAACAAATATCGCAGACCAGTCTGCGTGTCCGTGCAGATTAGACTTGGAGTCCGCCAAGTTTTATTTATTGTTAGCTAATACCAAAACATGAAATAAGCGAAATTTTTCTATGTAAGGACAGAATATTTGCTTGCAGGTTACTGCATTTGTCATTCCCTTTAATTTAATATGCAACATGACCGTTCTGAAAAATAGACTTTTGACCTATTGACCCACCCCAGGGTCAGGGGGAATCTATGCGTTAACATTTTCTACCATGTTGCTAGCATGCGCTATCTTCTTTAATTTGATATGCAACATGTCCACATTTCAAAAAATCTTGAATTTTGACCTCTGTACAACCCCTTAAGTTCACCCAGGATGGGGGGGGGGGGGGGGGGGGGGGGGGGCGACAGGCTTTAAAAGTAAAACCCCGTTTGGTATGTTTCATACTTTGGTATCTCTGTTTGCATGTGAACTTCAGTCAAAATAAAGAGAACTGACTGAATTATTGCGAACTTTAGATACATGTATTTGACACTCTTTGTTTTTTTCTAAGGACCTTTAGGAAAATACGGGGTAGCGGCCCGATATGCAAGGTAGTGCGGCAGCGGTCACGTTTTAACTTGCGCAGGTCTATACGTCGCGGCGACGGTGCCTATCTAACATGTAAGATGCACTCTTAACTTATGTAAGAAAGAAGGCAACGATCAGGAATCGATACAATCAAGCATCACATCTGACAAAGGATAAAACACGAAACATAAGTAACAACTTACAATGATCTAGTGCGTATAGAACGCACTGTACATGTATACATATTGCATATGTCTAACGTCGGCATATGGTGATATTTTATGCATCTGCAAAATTCGCGGTAGATACCAAAAACGATTTAAAGTTCATTTTTCAGTGTGGAATTGGCGTCTATCACAGACTGAATGGCGTCTATCACAGACTGAATGAAGAAAAAATGTTATGCATTCAGCTGGTCACAGAAAAATCATAAACAATATCAAACACTTTGTAAGGATTTTACTGAAATTACCAACGAAAAAATCTCGCGAAAGCACACATCCAAATTTTCAAAAGAAACAAATCTTTCCTTCATGAGCAGTTCCTTATAGAATGGTAAATCATTTTTATCGCATTAAGTGACCTCCCTTGAATGCTACTATTTTTATTACGCACGTACGTAACCTGCGTAATGGGTGCTACGCTAATGCTCCGATGAAGCATGGATGAAAAAGCACCTTATATGCCAGTCTTCGCATTTGCTTATGATAATTACTCTTTTCGTGCATATAAAAAAGGTTTCACATTTACCGTCGCAACTAGGTATATTTGTTTTCACGTTTACGGTTAAACGTTTTCACATTTACGGGGCCTTATTACATTTAGCGTTAAAAGTTTTCACATTTACCGGGCCTTATTACATTTTCACATTTAGGGGTGCGACACGGGTGCTACACACCATCAATAACAATATTCTTGTAGAGCTTCCCGGTATTTGCAAAAGTAATTATGTGTCCGTCTCTTACAGATAAAAGTTCGATTTCTAGAATCAATAATAATTTTCAAATCCCCAGTAAATCTATATAAGCAGGATGCCATATTTAGTAGTCTTACATTCTCAAGAATCAGAAAACGGTTAACCTAACAGCAAGCGCAAATACACAGACTGGATCATCAACTTACAGCCAAAACTCCTTCAGACACTGGGACCAGAGTTTTGACATCAAGCTATGTCGAACCGCATTATTTCACACTTCGCAAATTTCACACCGTGAAAAATTGGTACCAATTTGTCGCAGCGCGTGAAAAAATTGGTACCAATACGTCACGGATTTCATACCAATATTTCACATTTTGTGAAAAATGCGCACGTACTGAAATTATATGTAGCATACATGCGTGTTCTTCACATTGATAAAATACCCCTCAAAATCTGCTGCATTTTGCATTCGATTTAAATTCTTTACATGAATGGCATGCTTTTATAACTTGCGGCTAACAGTAGGTTACAAGTAAATTTCATTTATTTACAGTTAAAACATCTGGTAGAATATTCAAATGTAAGCAGCGTCGCAAGAACACGTTTCTTTGGAGTTCATGCTCCAGATTTGCCAGCACGCTTCCATGTTATTCAAAATACCCCTCAAAATCTGCTGCATTTTGCATTCGATTTAAATTCTTCACATGAATGGCATGCTTTTATAACTGGCGGCTAACAGTAGGTTACAAGTAAATTTCACATATTTACAGTTAAAACATCTGGTAGAATATTCAAATGTAAGCAGCGTTGCAAGAACACGTTTCTTTGGAGTTCATGCTCCAGATTCGCCAGCATGCGTCCATGTAAATGATGTAGATACAGAAAGAAATGCTACACTTCTATTTTATTATTGAGAATCTTTGGAGATTTTTCAATCAGTGTAGGAAGATTTTCAATCAGTGTAGCAAAGAAACATGGGATCTGATCCACCTGTGTAGTTTACCAATCTTATCTGCGCCTTTTGGTATATATTTCCTTATGTTGCCTCTCGTATTTAGCTAAGGAGAGCTAGATTCAGCTTTCCCTCAACTTCATATATCTTTGCATGGTGGATCCCTTTTTTAGCTCAAAATGTGGTCATAGGATGTCCGTCGTACGTCAGTCTGTCCTGGTACGTGGCATCAGCTAATTGACCTCTACCATGTTTGTTCACGATAAGACCATGGGACCAGAATTGGCCCCGCCCGGAGTGTCAAAACCTTGTTCATTTTGTCAACATAATTAATGGTCGCTTTTCCATGTAAAGCTTTATAATGAAACTGCTGATCTGATAGCTGGGATTTAGGAGGAGGTATGATTTGCTATTATTTTTATACAATCATTCTCAGGTGAGCTACCCCTGGCCCGACGGCCCTCTTTTTTCTATATAATGAATCGTGATCCTGAGAGACAATTTGATTTGGCCTGTGTCATCTGTTACAAAATCATGTCCACTCTGTCATTCAAAATTATGAAGGAAACACTCAAAAGTTATGTAGAATACAGTAAAACCTGTCTTAAGCCGCCAATTGGTTTTCAAGACCGATTATCGCTTAATGCAGGTGAAAAGTATTGCAGAATGCTCCAAGGGCATTCTGCAATACTTTCGACCTTCATTAAGCTACCGTTTGTCATTATCATCTTTGCTTTGTCTATTTTTGAGTGGCCGCTTAAGACAGGTTTTACTGTAGTTCATGAATTAGTTTTGTAGCGATTAGGGACCAATTGTTTGGCATCCAGTTATTCTTTAAAAATCGTTTCAACAAGTATATTCCGCTTGCTGTTGATAAATCACTTAAATTCATTGTTTCAAGCCTGGTTATTAATATCTACTTATTTTAGATGGCGCACAAGAACTCAATGTACATACAAATATTAACCAACATTTGAAGACATGCAGAACGCAACAGCCATAACTCTAGCATTTACATTTTTGAGTTGTGTCCCTTTGATCTACGAGGGTCATCCAATAAATAGAGCGAATTTCCTTGTAATATAAGAGTTTGTACCACTTTAACATCACAAATATAACCATAAGGTGGCATAACTTGTTGTTGTTTGCAACAACATATCTAAACGTTTGGCAGAATGTGATGTCGCTTAGCAACGCAAACACGTACTTAAAGTTTACCTGGCTTGATGCCTTAAATTGGTTGCCATGGTTACTGGCATGTGCAGATCAGTTTCGAAAAGCATATATTCTATAAACTACAACATAAGGTAATTACTCTGCAAAATTCATTGACTTCTTAAGAAAAATGTCAAATTGGCAGGTACATTTAGCATAAAATGCGACAAAAATGCAAAATTGTGGAATCAGAAATGGGGGTATGGGTCATGAATTTGCCCTTGAGTTATTGTTGGTTGGTATATTAGTTTTAAATCACCCTAAAATTATTAAATATATTCTATATTTTAAAACAGTATCGTTAACAAACATACATTCCATGTGTCCATGGTTGCCCAGCAACAGAAAAATATAGACTTAACAAATAGTTATTTTTTTCACAACTGCCTGGTTGCTAGGCAACCAAGACTAACTGGTATTTGCTAATGACCATATTTTATATGAAACATTGAGAACAAGATTTAAGGACAATCTATGTTCAGATAAATGATGATAATTTTAAAAATGTCAAACTCTGTTTCTTTAGCATTAGGTTTTTGTATTTTGAAAATCTGGCCAGGCTAGCTTTAGTATCACTTTTTCGTTGCTAGGCAACAAGTGACCTCACTTTCCAACAACATTTTGGATATACTGCTGCATGCCCAACAGGTTTTGCCATCTAGTGATTACATTTGCCATGTTCTAATGGTACAAACTCTTGCATTATAAGGAAATTCTCTCTATTTATTGGATGACCCTCGTAGGTACTAAGATGCTGTTTCATCCGCTTTCAAAAATGTTTCGGAACTGTTTGTGCGCGCGTACGTGGAAGCGTGTGTGTGTGCGCGCGCGCGAGACAGAGAGAGAGACAGATGTAGTCATCTAGTTGCTTGCAACCGCAAGTCATGTGATAAATAGAATCTTTCACATGTGACTGGATATTACAAGTTCTGTCATTGATATCTGTGAAGATTAAGTACAAGAGGTGTTTCATGTTTATTTGAACAAATTGGAAATTGCCATATCTCATTTATTTCTTATATATACACTCGGTGGCCATAAGTGAGTTCCCAAATCAGCTTAAAAGAAATTGACAAAAGTATGGTCTGAAACAATGGTCTTTTCTAGCCAATTAAGACAGTTTCCCCTAATGATAATTGCCCAGGATAAATTTACAGGGTATATGTTTACGTCATAATCAAATTGTATGATGTCATCATCAGTTGCTATGGAGATATTGTGTATCATTAACATTGGCTCCTTTTCTTCAAAAAAGATAGCAGGTGTTGAAAAATTGCTGTAGAAATGTCAGATAGTAATATTTTTTATTAAAAATTAGCAGAAATATTTGAAATACGAGGGACGTTTTTTATGTTCGTAGAAAGATAGATTTAATGAAAACGGCGAAAGTAAATGCATACATCATGCATATATTTGGAAAGATTGAGTTTTTATCTATACATGCAACCTAAAATTATTTCAAAATGCATTACTTTAATGACTTCTAAGAGGCAAAGACATACCTATATATCGCACACTGGAAATATGGTAAAAATATCACATTTATGGACTAAGTCTCTGATAGAACGTTAGAAACAATTGCATGAAAATGGGTCTATAGTCATACACAGCTTCTAAAAATATGGCTGCAGATCAAGGAAACCACGAGTCATAATATTATATAAACATTATAGCAAATGCGCAGCAATTATTGGATATGGAAGATTAGTTTGGAACCTCAGCAAATTGAACAGTAGGCATATGAACTTTAATTGTAAAAAGTTGCCACAAGCGGAAAGGGGATACGGGCTTTTGAATGTGGCTTAATATGTTAGCTGTAAAGTAGTATTATATTTTTTCTTGTTTATATGGTAGATGGAAGTGTTATGGTAACTTTCATCCCAAAACAAGGTTAATACTTTTGTTTTATTAGAAATGAACTACAAAACAAATAGCCTAGGGGGTGCTAAAATCCCTTATTTTATATATAAATGACGTCATGGAGCGTTACTATATTTAGAAAATACATTCAAACTGTTTTTGTGCCTCTTAGCACGTGTTGAAATAACTGCAATAAGAAAACTACGCAGATCCGATTGTTATTGAGCATTCTACGCGGGGTTGATTTACCCCACCCACTTTCTATAAAATGGGGGTATGCCAGTACCGGAAGTTGCCAGTTACACGCTTAAATCGATACACCAATATAACTGCTGACGAATGATTGAGTATATCATGTGCTATGCAAAACCAGAAGAAATTTTAAAATTTGTTCACAATCGTAATTTTAACAGATGCTATAACTAGCACTTGACTGTGATTATTTTGGTATCTTGATGGGTGTATTAAAATTGTTATAGAAGAGCAAACAACATGCTTATAGTTTTGCTGCACTTGTCTACGATTAGCGTTTGAATAATTCATTTTGATGGTGCAAAGAAAAAATCGGCTTGAAAAATGCTTGTATGACCATAGCGAATGAAACTTAACAGCGTCTAATTTCCTAATGGCTGCGTGGTTAAAATGACACGGATTTCGGCCAGTGTCCTTTTTACGCCCTATTCAAAGCCATATATCTTGACCAAACTAAGCGCTAATGATGTAAAATTTATATCAAGTAATAGACAGGAAATAGACCTTTCAAAATATATATAGTTATGGTACCGTAAATTCTATATTTGTAGAGATACAGCCCGATTCTACGAACATAAAAAATGACCCTCGTACACTGGAAAACATTCTGTTAAAGTTCCAATTAATATAGAAACTAAAACTAAAATAATGCAGAGCAGAGAACTGGACGAAAAATAATGCAATGTACGAGGGACGTTTTTTATGTTCGTAGAGAGGTAGATTAAATGAAAACGGCGAAAGTAAATGCATACATCATGCATATATTTGGAAAGATTGAGCTTTTATCTATACATGCAACCTAAAATTATTTCAAAATGCATTACTTTAATGTCTTCTAAGAGGCAAAGACATACCTATATATCGCACACTGGAAATATGGTAGAAATATGACATTTATGGACTTAGTCAATGGCAAAACGTCAGTAACAATTGCCTTGAAAATGGGTCCATAGCCATACACAGCTTCTGAAAATTTGGCTGGAGATCAAGGACACCACGTGCTACAATATTATATAAACATTATAGCAAATACGCAGCAATTATTGGATATGGAAGATTTGTTTGGAACCTCAGCAAAGTGAACAGTAGGCATATAAACTTTTATTGTAAAAAGTTGACACACGTGGAAGTTGGATACGGGCTTTTGAATGTGGCTTAATATGTTAGCTTTATAGTAGTATTATATTTTTTTCTTGTTTATATGGTAGATGGAAGTGTTGTGGTAACTTTCATCCCAAAATAAAGTTAATGCTTTTGTTTTATTAGAAATGAACTGCAAAATAAATAGCCTAGGGGCGCTAAAATCCCTCATTTTGTACAGAAATGACACCATGGAACGTTACTATATTTAGAAAATACATTTAAACTAGTTTTGTGCCTCTAAACACGTGTTGAAATCACTTCAATAAGAAAATTATGCAGATCCGATTGTTATTGTGTTTTCTACGCGGGGTTGATTTACCCCACCCACTTTTTATAACATGGGGGTATGCCAGTTCCGGAAGTTGCCAGTCACATGCTTAAATCGATGCATCAATATAACTGCTGACGAATGATTGAGTATATCATGTGCTATGCAAAACCAGAAGAAATTTTAAAATTTGTTCATAATCGTAATATTAACAGATATAATAACTAGCACTTGACTGTGATTATTTTGGTATATTGATGGGTGTTTTAAAATTGTTATAGAACAGCAAACAACGTGCTTATAGTTTTGTTGCACTTGTCTACGATTAGCGTTTAAATAATCAATTTTGATGGTGCAAAAGTAAAATCGGCTTGAAAAATGCTTATATCACCATAGCGAATGGAACTTAACAGCGTCTAATTTCCTGCTTGCTGCGTGGTTAAAATGACATGGATTTTGACCAGTGTCCTTTTCATGCCCTATTCAAAGCTATATATTTTGACCACACTAAGCGCTAATGATGTAAAATGTATATCAGTTGATAGAAAAAAGCTAGACCTTTCAAAATATATATACTTATGGTACCGTAAATTTTATAGTTGTTGAGATACAGCCCGATTTTACGAACATAAAAAATGACCCTCGTAAATGACTCTACTGCAGTATACTTTGGCCCAAGGGCGGGGGGTAATCTCATTTTTTCTTCATACGTAGGCTCGGGCCCAGCATCTACCATTCACCCCAAAAAAATATCAGGAATTTCAAGCACCCCAAAATAATATTTGAAATTTGAGCAACCCAAAAAAGTATCCCCCATTCTGTCCCTTGATTTTATGAAAAGACCCTAAAATGCATAGAAATGACCCCTAAATATAGTCTAATTTTGTGATGACCCCAAAAAAATATCCACAAAATCTTCATACCCAAAAAAATATTTACCTTTCTGAAAACCCAAAAAATATTGAAATTCAAAACTTTGAACCCCCAAATATGGCCTGAGCCTACGTATGTATGAAAATATCAGAGTACCCCCCTGGGGCTTTGACTGTGAAAAACACATTAAATAAACAAATGCAGGAATATGGGGTATGTATGTTTTGTCAGGTATCATAACAGTGTTCTATTTGAAACTGTTATTTTTTGAATAAATGTTGATGAATATAAGACCCCATGTTTTCAACGTGTTCTTTAAATCTCTACACGTTCCGTTTCTTTGCTTGGTTGGCTCTTTCTGATTAGTTTGCCGATTAACGCCAATTTCGCGCATGTCGTCGTGAGGATAAGCACAAAAAGTAGCTATGCGGGGAAAATAACAAGATTTCATGCATTATAAGTTAAAACTTTTGGATTTAGAAACACTCCGCCAAACGATTTCTGTTACGTTTCTACATGCAAAAAATCGGCAATTTATACGGAACATGTTAGCGATAACGTTTTCTTTGTATCTTAATTGGTCTTTCAATTTTCTTCAATGTAAAATATAAATAAAAACTTTTTCTTTGATGTTTAGTTTGTAAAAATGTATAATGAAATAAGTGAAATAGAGAACTTTCAGTAGAGAGGACCCTTACGTTTCTGAATTTAGCACCAACATCTGACGCGACGTCCCAGGGAGTTAATCATTACGAGAAGCATTACCTAAAATATATTCCGTATTTCCTATTGAAAGGTTATGTTTGTGATGCTTGTCTGTTAAGCACGCAGAACATAAGATAGCACACGAGCTTTGGATACATTAATGGCACATGCATATACATGTAGGCGAGCAGAGACGGCTCAGACGAGCCTATGCATTTGCGTTGTCTCGCCAGAGCCTTCACTTCTTGCACAAATAAGGTATTGAAGACGATTGGGGCCCAGAATAACAACTAGGCCTCTAATCTCATTATTTTGCTATAATAGTGATTTCACTCTTATGCTATAAATGCCAAAATCTCGGATCCAGTACTGTATACCATGTATACACGGACTAATCACTGACGGAAATGCCATACTATGATATTGGATCCAAGCTTATGATAACAAATGTAGATTGTTTCCTCCATTTTTGTAGGTCCTTGTTTTGTTGGTGCTTGCTCCATTTGAATTATTGAAATATATATGGATAGGATATGTTCTCAATGATCTTAACCCTTAATGTGCCAATCTCAACAAAAGTCGTCTGCTTTTCTCGTCTGCTGAAATGTTAAGAAGCCTCTATGGCAAACAGTGTGGACCCAGATCAGACTGCTCCTATAGGAGCAGTCTGTTCTGGGTCCACATTGTTTGCTTCTATTCTTGATTAGTCAGTAATGTTAGATAATTATTTGCAGCAGACGTCTTCAGCAGACGACATTTTCGGATGCATTTTTTCTTGGCGCTTTGAGGGTTAACAGGCAAACTGGGTTGACTGACGATCATTCAAAGTAAAAATTCTGATCCCAAAGACGTGGTGCACCAGCTATGTGTTTGGCAATCGTGTGAATCTGATGATCTCTGATCAAGGGCGATGGAGACAGAAGCATAAACAGATTTTGATGTTTACATACCAACAAAATTAGTGTTTGTTTATAACACAAATGAAGTAAGAATATTGACACAAAATTATATGAAAGTAAAGAAGAATGCAAATATCAGGCATCTATACAATTCAGTAACATACTTGTCCCGAACGCCATATGGGGAAGTGACAAAAACACAAGAAAACATCACAAACAAGAAAGTCAAGTGGTCAGCCCTTTCCAAGGCTGCAAGGAACAGACAAGACAGCATAACAAAGACAAACATGACACATAAATAACAAAAGGATCAACGAAAGAAGATCCGCCTTGGAACGGTCGGTAAAATGACTGGATGGCTTAAACATGTTTAACGGTACCAACCTCACCTTAAATTCTGATGTGGATCACACACATAGCTGTTTGGTTCGCATGAAAGATCCCTAAGTTATTGATGTATCAAATCCTAGTACATACAAATCAAAATAAAAAGGGTGAAAAAAAAGATAAGGACAGTACATACAGCTAACTACCTGAGCAAAATATATCCAACAGCTAAACACCAATGGGTCTGACCTAAGACACGACACCAGGCCCCAACCCTCTCATATAAAGATAAGTTAAAGAATCTAATGTCCGACCCGCCGGCGTGAAATTAAAGAGGACAAATAAACAATTTTAGTTGGTTTAACGGAAAAAGTGGCAAATGCAAAGAATAATCAAACCATGCAATCTGAGCGCATCCATAGCTGCAAGAGAACTGACATACTCTGCAATTAATGCAAAAAATGCATGTGCCGATCCAGAAAGTTTTGACAGAGGGGGATTAACTATGATAACGTTGTTTGTTTTCTAGTTGTTTTAATGATGAGGAGAGGAAGATGGGATCTAAATAGCACTAGAAGCAGGCCATCATCGGCCCGCCAGCGAAACGTCATTTAAGCGTTTTGCTGGCGGGTCGATGTTGGCCCAACATTGAATGCTGGCTGGGTAGTTTTGTGATTTTTCAGGGGATCCTGACTAGTATCGCTAAGAAACCCTATTTTGTGATTTTTCAGGCGGCCGGACCCCTGTCCCCACCCTCTGGATTCGTGCATGAAATGCTACAAACATGTAATATGCATATTTAATGATCTGAAACCGTGGCGAGCCAGCAGGATAGAAAACAGCTGGGCCAAGGTTAAACAGGTTAAACATTTTTTTTAATTTTACACTCGGGATCTGCACTCCGCTTCTTATTGATTCCATAACTTATATTAAACGCTATAGGGTAAAGTCGGGTAACTTCGGACTGCGGGTAAATTCGGACATGCCCTTGCTAACAGTTTTCACCGTTTGTTTTCGGTCACACGAGGTATTACGACCATGCTGCGACCTGTGTAAGACCAGTCACGTGGTAAAATCGCAAGTAGATCTCATACGAGCGCGCGACAGGTCTTAGTGATTGGAAACAGCGGTATTAACAAAGCAGGCTCCAGAGAGGTCTTTGAGCATTTTCATGAGCCTGGTTCTGCAGTAGATGATAGCAGCAGGTGTATACATGTCTTTAAAAGCTTTTTGGTGTTTTCACAATTAGACAGGATAAAAATGCAAAAATAAGGTGGAAGACTGTCGCACGTTGGTTTTTATTGATCGGTAGTGATCGTGCGAAACGCATGAAAATGGGCGGGGCGAGAGTTTTGAACATGTCCAAAAACCTGCGACCGCAATCCAAGATCACGTGTCGTCTCCAAACAGTATTTATAAGGTCAGACAAGCTTGCACTTTTGAGACTAAAACGTCGGGTCTGATCTCGATCCAAACTGTTTGGCATTTAAATTTCGTTATTGCTGTTTTTTTTAGAAACACTTCATGTTGAAAACACCTCGAGATGACAAAATGTCCTGAAAATGCACTTTTTTTTCTTACCACAAAGGCGAACGCCAAAGGCTAAGATCAGCCGCACCAGGGCATTCGTGACTCGGTTTGAAGTGTGTCAAGACATAGATCATGCAGTCCCACTGGATAGTTGAGCGCTAGGGGCATAGATAACAATAGTGCGGCTTTCGTGGTGTGGTTTATAATACAATTATATCATATTCAGAAAAAAGGAACAACAACCCATCATCTACTTTATGTAGGTAGAGTAATAAGTCAAAAGGGGTCGAGGCCATCCTCCATTAACATCTCTAAGTATATAAACTGTCTGAACTGAAAGAGAGCCAAAATCACAAAGCCTTTGGAGTGTTCATGATTTGAAAGTGTAAATCATTGCTGAGACCACAAGTTAAAGCGCAAGATTACAAACATCAAGAATCAACTGTTTGCAATAAACGTCAAGCCTGATCTCGATCCAAAACTGTTTTGGTTGACACTAGCAGATGAAGAGTTAACAGGCTTCTTCATTTTTGCGGCATTCTATTTGCTTTTTAGCATGTATGCACTTAATGGATTCTTCCTTCCGATAATATGCATTAGTTTGGGGATGTTCCATTATATATAGAGAGGGGTCACAGCTTATTATTTCCAAATTAAATTACATTTCTTTCTCTGTAGATCCCTTTTTCATACTTGTAGCAAACAGTGTAGACCCTGATAAAATGCGTCATTTCGTCTAGGTCTTCACTGTTTGCCAGACGGGACACATTTATGCCCAAACAGCAAAAATGGTTCATCAATTATATTTTTCGAAAAAAATATTTGTCTCATATGATAACGGTGCTTATTAGTTATCCCCCAAAATCGGTCCTTTTATCTATATATTTTCTTAATGTGGGTATGAGAGAAGCGAAGTCTCACATATGCGGAGGTTCAAATCCTTCGCTGCTCGCCTTTGCGATAAAGATTATAAATTCATGAGCTGGGTCACATGACCGTTCTGATATTATCACAACCAATCATAGAATTATTTTTCCAAATAACATTAACGGTAGACCGTAGATAAATCCCAAAGACTGGTCCTTAGTAGTCGTGACAAGTCTTACATCTCCGAGATTCGTGTAAATTGCGCGATTCGGTGATCGCGCGATCTCGTGTGACCATGGCTAAAGTTAATTCATTTTTTATTCTAATAATTAAAATATGAAACAAACAAGAACCGCTGTCCGAATTTAGCCGATTTTACCCTACCTATGCGGCATCTGTTCCATGATAACTCATTAGGTATTTATTGAGCTCTACAAAATTGATTTTCAGAAACAAAATACAATATAGTTTTGAAACTGTAATCGACCACTGAAAAATAAATGAACTTCCATGCTTTATTATACAATTCCGGATCGTAAAATTTAGATATGCATTAAAGATAACGTATGTAACAGCCGATCATGATAATATTCTGAATAACTTTTGACCTGCTTCTTGTTAAAACGTCTCAGTTACCGCTTGTTCACGAACAGTGTTACCGGACATTTTGGACTTACTACAGAAAATCATCAGTGGCTCAAACACTAGTGGCCCGTTTCCCACCATGGTGAACTTGAACTCCCTCTTGAATCTCTAGTACATGTAGATTATATCAATAGCTCCACATCCCAATATTTTATATGGTTATCTGGTTAGTCCGGTGACAATACGGGCTGTTTCATTTTGAATTTTCTGTAATGTATTTGAATCTTGTTGAGTGCATCCAACCTAAACTAATGATGCATATTCTAATATTGGTAGTAAATGGTAGAGGGATATTTGATTAAGTGCATTTCTGCTTAAAGAAACTTATCACCCAGAAGACAGCAGCAAAAAGTGTATATTATGCATAAAATAATTATGGTATGGTTCTATCATATATTTTAGATTTACTTCCTCCATTAGTTTGTGGAATTTCAGGATATCTTCTTAGAAATAATAACAACTTTTCTACACCTTTCACTCGCAGAAATGTCTCGTCAAAATCCTGTATACCATCAGCTATCAGAATGTTTGGAACTCTCTTGACAAAGGTCAAAAGAATCTACCAACAATACCACCATTTAAGCATCAGTTACAGTCTAGACAAGAGTTGCGGGAAATTCTAACAGTTTGTTCAAGATGGCGGATTCTTAATAGACTATGAAGGATTCGTTCATATTTTTAATCTTTTTGTGTGTTAGAATCGAAATAAATTCGCACTGGCAGTGATTTGTTGGTTAATATATTACTGCCTGTCGGTCAGAAAAACTTCCCGCATTAAGATCTTTTTAATTCTTTGCATAAAGTTTGTTTTATGTATGGACTGTAAAAAGGATATGTCACCGTGCTCGATTTTTCATAATCTGACATGGAAGTTTTCAGCATTTTACCAATTTTCTAAAAAAAAACCAAGTCCTTAATATTAAGTTAAAATAGTTGTAATCGCCATCCAGCTTCTTTATTTTTATTTTAATTGTTACTCAAGACATCAAGCTTTATAGGAAAAGTGAAAAACTAATTGTTTTCCCAAGCCGTGATAAGATACTGAATGATATATTTTGGTAATTTCCCCAAAATAGGAATACGATTTTTAGATTAAATTTTACATTAAAAAATCTGGCATTAACAATCTCAAAGTTTTGTTTTAATTTCATAGACTTTTATATGACAATTTAGAAAAACGAATAAGAAATGGGGGTCACCATACTAATTATATTTCGGGAGAGCAAAATTTACCCCTACCCACACATATTTTGAGGATAATTCAATATAAACGTTATGGAGTGTACTTTTAAAAATATGGCATTAATAATCTCAAAGTTTTGTTTTTATTCCAAAGACTTTTATATAACCTTTTAGAATCACGAATTAAAAATGGGGGTCACCAGACTAATTTTCGTTCAGGAGAGCAAAATTTACCCCTACCCCACATGTTTTTAGGATAATTCAATATAAAACGTTATGGAGTGTACTTTTATAAAAATCTGGCATTAACAATCTCAAAGTTTTGTTTTTATTCCATAAACTTTTATATAACCTTCTAGAAAAACGAGTAAAAAATGGGGGTCACCAGACTAATTTTCGTTCAGGAGAGCAAAATTTACCCCTACCCCCACACATTTTGAGGATATTTCAATATAAAACGTTATGGAGTGTACCCTGTTGACATTTATATCAATTTATATTGCTGGTAGGAAGTAATCTATTATTATAAAGCTGAAAAAGAAGAAGAAAAAAAAAACAATGTTTAATATGTGCCCACCAAGGAATCGATCCTGGTCCGCTGCTTTAAGAGTCCGACGCGCTATCCACTAGGCTACAAGGTCAGATCGTGCGCCGCCCAAATTAACCGTATATAATTGACACACAGTCCGGGTACCGGCCATATTCGTATTCGCATACACGGTATAAACTTGATAATAGTGAATATTGTTTTAATTTGCCAGTTTTACTTTTATCAGTATTTGGCACTGAAACGATCATTTATAATAACGGGTCAATAGATATTTCGGACACAATTTAGTTACTTTATTTTGTCCAGAAAATGCGGAAATATCCACCAGACGTAAACGTATCTGAAACCTGTATTGATGCGAATTTGAAAATGGTAGAAAGACGGGACCCAGACAACTTTCGCCGTTTCCCGCCGCAGGAATAATGCGCGTGGACAATACCCGAAATTGCCCTTAACGACTGACCTCCAGCCAGTGATAAATTAAGCATCAAATCACTGCGAGTGCGAATCTATTTCTATATTTATATTTTTAAAGCGAACCTTTCATGAATCTTTCTATTTTGCACCCGTCGATAGTCTCATGAAAGACATAAATCGATTGAGAGCTGTCAAGTTCACTTGCCCGTGCCGTACGTTTCTAACATCGAATATATTTGCCAGAAGTGACACTGGTGTTATGACTGACAGCGAGCCACAACTAAGTCGCACGTGCAAAACAAGCCTCTTGTTTGCTCCATTGCCTGTCCGTGTTCTCACTGGCTGTTCCGCTTTTCCGCTTTATACTTCTACAAAACCGTTATTATGATTAGATATTAAATATAAAAACTGTTTTGTTTCCTAAATTATAAATAATTTCTTTATTTTAGATATTTATAATAAAATGTAACAATAAACAGTGGATTCAATTTTTGGTCTGTTCATGGAATCATGAAAGAAGGGCTTCACGTTGACGAAGCTTTCATGATTCCATGAACATTCCAAAAATTGAATTTATTTCTTAAACACCGTCTCCTGGCGTAAACGAATTAGGAGACGTTATTTAAGAAATAAATTCAATCATGACAACTATACGGGCAATAGTTTTGGATATTGACTAGGAACTGTACCATGGCCTGGTTTCCCGCTTCGCTGCTAATAACACGAAGACACTCATCGACTTGTGCTGTTAAACTAGCCATAATGAAAATTAATTTCATTGATGAGTGCTTACGTAAATATTGATTTAATAATCGAATTGAAGAAAACCGATAAAATGCAATGAGTGACTAGATTCAATCATTTGGTTAAGTCCATTTTACATGCGGATAGTCCGTCAAAGGTTGGACGAGTTTACTTTGTAGCCAGTTGAAAGTAACACGGACTAATAAGGTTATTTTAATAGTTATACTACCCGCTTGATTCAGGCCTTCAGTTAAGAGTGCGTGACAAAAATAATTTTCTTATTTCTCAACCGAAACATATGTTGTGGGTACTCAAAAGAACCGTCTCAATGAGACGGTTCTTTTGGGTACCCGAAACATATGCTAAACTTTACGAGTAAGAAAATATTTGCAATTTTACGCCGATCTTTTTTTCTAGGCCTGTCTTTGATTGAATGAAAGGTGTTCAATATAAATTGACCACGTCGCGAAAACCCCTGTCTTCGGTATGACACAAACAAGCGTGAACAGCTACAGGGACTAGTTAAAACATTTAAGCTTTTGCGAGGAGCAAATGTGGCTTCTATACATGTACATACTGTCCAGATAGCGAATAGCAAAGGCGCTGATCTGACTGCGCGTATGCACAGGTTATACTCCCACTTAATTCCAAGTTATTAAAAAAAAATGTTATCATGTTAAAGAATATATTGAGATTGTATGTCTTAAAGCCCAAAGTAAAGGTGAGGTCACGCCATCATGAAGGGCAGGAATAAATATTCTTATAAGGTACCTTTTCATATGTTAAAATATCAATGACACACACAATCATTATGAAAATAAGATGATGACAGAAAATAAGGTTATGGCTGATGAGATTTTAAAGGAAATATAGGAAACTTATTGGTAAGTAGAATAGCAAACACTTACGCAAAAAAGTGCTTTTGTTTTTTGGGTTTGTTTTTTTCATGTTGTAAAATATTTAAAAACAGCATTAGATTATTTCTGTGTTTAAAAAAGGGAACCAATCATCACTGGTTGAATATAAAAATAATAACACTGTTATTTAAGAAATTAATTCAATTGTTGGTCTGTTCATGGAATCATGAACACATCGGGCCTCTTGTAAAGTTTTATTTTTCAGCTTTACCGAAAAGTACGGGCCTCAAAATTATAAAACTTGTTTCAAGCTCAAACTAAACTTAGCTTGAAATTTCAACTGTTCATAAAAACTAAAATGCTGAAAAATATAGTTTTTTCTAGCTTTGAAACTCTCATATGCTGTACTTATCCTGCTAATACGATACGTAATAGACATTATAATGCTAACAATTATAAGCAGGATAAATTCCATGCAGTAGAGTTGAGCGTGAGAAAGTTTTATAACCTCGAGGCTCAACTGTGGATCAGTTTATCCTTTCTTCATGATCGTTATTAACAAATGTAGTTGCTATTCTGCTAGAAAAGATATCGAATTCATATTGTGTTTTTAACCCTGGAATTTTCCATACTTTTACAAACAACAACGTCAGGATGGTCCATTGTACATGTATATGTTGTACTACAGGTTAAATTTTTCAAAACATATTGTTTGTTTTTTCCTCTGAAGATCTGTGAATTTTGTCTTAGCAAACAGTGCAGCCCCAGATAAAATGAGTCTTTAACCCTGGAATTTTCCATAATTCTACAAACAACAACGCCAGGATGGTCCGTTGTACATGTATATGTTGAGGGGTCACAGGTTGAACTTTTCAAAATATATTGTATTGTTTTCCTCTGAAGATCAATTTTGCCTTAGCAAACAGTGCTGCCCCAGATAAAATGCCGCAACATGGGGCATTTTATCTTGGTCTGCACTGTTTGCCAAAGTACCCGTTAATGGGTTTCCTGTCTTCAAAGGGTTAAACCAGAGCTTCTAAATCGCTGGCCCCTATTTCTGCAGGGAAGCTGTCGCGGAGTTTTTAATAATTAACCTTTTTTCGCGTTCAGTCTGATATTTAGCCTGATTATCGTGTCATTATAGTTGTTCAAATTTTTAAATGTGCAGATGTTTTCTTTTGCCCTGGGCTTGAGAGATGGTTTAAAAGATGGATAAGGATTTTTATTTTCATTTAGGACAATTTACCTTTAGGTAATTTCAGCTACTGCGTTCAATTAACAGTATTGCCTTGTCATATTGGACCTCCGTTAAAGCTGCATAGTCTGTAACTTTTGATCTTTTAATTTTAGAACTAATGTTTCTATTTTTCAAGAACACAGTAAAAAAAACTAAAATTCAGGTATACATTTTACCATTTCGTAAATCTTAACAACTTTAAGTTATCAGTATCAAAACAACGGTATTTATGTTATATTTAGCTGTTGGAGGGACGCAAATAATTACCAACAAGATAAAACACACCTGATTTTATAAGATAATTCACTTTTCCGTGTAGTTTTCAGCTATAATGAACAGATTTATTGTGAAAACATAACTTAATTCTACTTTTACAAATGATTTAAAAAGAAAATAAAAAAATTGAAAAATGTTCATTGTTGCAGACCTAGTCTCTTTAAATTTTCCTTTTATGTACAAGTTTTATCATCTCTACATCAAGTTCTTGCTGTTGTGACGGCAAACTAGAACTATGAGGGGCTGGATGGGGTATAATAATTAGTGAAAAATGGCCTTTTTATAATGAATAGTGAATAATGAATAAAAACAATAATGAATTGTGAAAAATGAGTGCATAAAAATAATGAATAATTTTAATGAATAGAATAAAATTAATGAATAGTGAAAAATCATATTTTAACAAACTGTGGCTCTTACTTTAATGAATAACCGAAAATTTTAATGAGATGAATAGTAAGCTAAAATTTTAATGAATTGTGAACACCTGACCACCCTCTATCCAGACCTTCAACTATCACGTGCGTTTTAGTAGTTAATTGTTAAACCCATTTATGCATAATGTAGTTTCCCATATTTATTAATTGGACCAGCTCATTTCCGTTTTAAGAGTTGTTGGGTGGTATTTTTTTGTATTTTTATTCAAATTTTAATTGACAATTCTGTACGCAATCGGTGGTGACCCTGGGACTGCACTGTTTGCCTATGTCCCACAAAAAGGAGACTAGGCTGACATGCACACGTGTATAGGGTTTAAATTCCTCTCCAAAAAAGTGGGTCTTTTATCGTTTCGTTCAATCATAATCAATTTAAATTTTAGTCATTTTGCAGATATTGTCCGTCGAATTAATAAGAAAAGTGTTCATTTTGAATCTTATCATAAAACAATGAGCCGTGACATGTGATTTCTAACAATGTGGCATTTTGACAAGTGTATACTCAGACAAGCCTGTATAGTCTCCTTTTGAGCTTAGAAACTCCAAATAATGTTCAGTCAGTAGCTTAACTGTCATAGAATATTCATGCGACTAGCAAAGGCTCTGATCAGTCTGCGCGTATGCGCAGGCTGGTCTGAGCCTTTGATGGTCGCACATACCACATTGTTGGAAATCTCATGGCACGGCTCAAATAAAAAAGAATATCGTGTGTAATGCCTGTGGATCTAGGTAATGGAACTAGGTTGCTTTAATATTAACGATTATTTACTTTATTTTATTGAAATCAATTTTCGTACGAATATAGTTATGATGAATATCGCTCTATTGATGCAAGAATTCTTTTGCATTTTAGAAAGGTTATTAAATACATGCGTCACATGTACAGGCAAGGGCGGATCCATTTTGAGTCAACGTATTTACAGACGGGGTATTATTGCTTATTCCAAGGGAAACTAAAATTTTCCAAAAGGAGGGGGTCCACGCTTTTCCAGGGGGTGTGGATCCGGACCCACTGCTCCTCCTCTCTGGATCCACCCTTGACAGGCTTCTGACATCTTTTGTTATAGATAGCGAACCATTTCAACGAGTTTATAATACATAAGTGGCTGATCCAGAGGAGGTTCAAGTGAATGGCTCGAACATACGGGACTTTAACGGACATCCAGGTATCTGCGATGCGCTGATGCGGTAATAGGGAATTATAATGGAAGGTGTTAGTTTTTATACTATATCTTTTGAAATTATAAAAGCAGAATTCCTGTGCAAACAAATGTTTTACCTAAATATCTCACGATTGTTCTGATATAATTTTTATGAATTTCCCTCTGCAAACTCTTCGTCCTTTTTGCTGGTTTTTGATAGAACCCTAAGAATGATTAAATTATATAGTAAAACAGGCTTTTTTAGATCTGCTCATTGGTAGATATTCTGTCATAGTTATTAAAGTATTCAATATATTTTCTCTGTGCAAACGGGACACTATGCTCAGATCAATTGCGAACAAATTGGTATATTTTTCATACAATTAAAATAAAATTTGATGTTGCCTTTCGAATTTTTCCTGGTACAACCCCTACTACTTTTTCACAAGCTTCCCACCGATTACGGAGGTATAATCTATTTTTAGCAACTGTATACCAAGGTAACAACAGGTATTGACCACACATACACTATAGTAATCGCGTGTCTATAACTTAGCTTTTTGAAAGTTAAGCTTATTTATTTATTTATTTATTTATTTATTTATTTATTTATTTATTTATTTATTTATTTATTTACATAGGTTTAAATATACAAAAAAATAGCGTAAAATTGTAAATATTATCTTACCAATCAGTTTTAACATATGCTTTGGGTGCTCAAAAGAACAGTCTCAGTGAGACAGTTCTTTTGAGTACCCGCAACATATGTTCTGGTTGAGAAATAAGAAAATTAATTTTTTGGTACGCACTCTTAAATGCTGAAATCCTGATTTATTTATTTATTTATTCTATAAAGTTGCATTTGATCAGGGTATGCACTGTTTGCATAAAGAATATTCTATTAAAATTTAAATAAAAATGAAAAATACCACACAACTTAATACAAAATGGACTTGCCCTAATGCCAAGAGTGGGAAATTATATTGACCTAAATTGGTTATGATTCTTCACTTGCTAGTGGCGATAATTTTTGTACATATAGTTTGGATCCAGATCAGGCCCGAAAAAGCGTCGAACTGAACTGGATTCATACTGTTTGAGTGATAAATTTTGTTCTGAAATGAAAGGCGAAAAAGATTTTGAAATATTGTTTCAAATGCCTATTTAAAAAGGAACCGATGGTATGCATTACTTTTTCTTGTTGAGGGACATAGAAAAAACAAACATTGCAGACCCAGATCAGACGCGACAGAACGTGGCCTCTGATCAGGGTCTCCGTGGTTTCTTATGAAATGTTCTATTACAATCTGAATAAAAAAAATATAAATACCACCATGCAACCCTTGGTTCAAAAATGGACTGGTATAACTGATAAGAGTGGGAAAATCAATACGGCTAAAATCGGTAATTACCTGTATTTCTATTTCTTATAAATCATGAAAGTACGGCATACATTGTGTATTACCAATAAACAAAGATTAACAGAGGACCCCATACAGTGTGGCTGCGTGAGGGATTTTTATTGCATGCGTGTGTCTTCTGGTGATTATTTTTCCAAAACAAATGGACCCAGATCAGGCGCGACAAAATACGGAATTTTAAATGAATCCAAACAGATGGCGTATCTGAATGTATTTTTTGAAAAAAGTATAATTAAATAAAACCTAATTATTTTAAAATAATGCCATTGCTGCGTGTGCAGGCTAATGCTCTCGTATGTTACATGTATTAAAATATTTTAGCTTAATGAGTTTGATTGATTTGGATCTACACGGTTTCCACTGGAGTGTTTAATCTGTTTTTTTTACAGCTTTGCATTGAATATCTGGCTTTGGTTACGCTAGCATGGGTGTTCATCAGGGGCATCAACGCATGTGCGATAAGTTCCAACATGAGCATTTTATATTTCAGGGGCATTTGCCAGCGCAGCAACATATATCTACAAATATTAACTAAACCTGTAGACGTTGGATCTTTAACCGCTTTAAACTACTAAAATAATTCAATATTCCATACAGTAAAGTCAGGATGGCCCATTGAATTTCTTGAGGGATTACAGTTTATAATATACCTCTTTCTCTGAAGATCGATATTGTCATAGAAAACAGAGCAGACTCTGATAAAATGCCGCTTATGCGGCATTTCATCTGGGTTTTCACTGTCAAAGTACTTCGTTGAATACGTCACTAACGTTAACATGGGCGTTTATGAGGGGCATTTTCGCGTGCGCGATCAGTACCAGCTTGTACAAGCATAAATAAAGCATGTGAACGTTGGATTTTAACCTTTTGAGATCAATTGAATGGTCCATAAAGTTTGAATCAGTCCGGACGGTCCATTTCATATATTGAGGGATGTCATAAAAATATTATATTTCTTACTCTGAAGATCGAGTTTGTCGTAGAATACAGTGTTGATCCTGATGAAATGCCGCTTGTGTAGTATTTGCTCTTGGTCTTCACTGTTTTTCATAGTCTGCGTTTACCTCAAAATGAACAAAATCTTTAATTGCGCTACATATGAGTGTTATCAAAGGAATCGCTATATTTGACGCGTCGCAGTTGCACTATTTACGCTAGTTGATTATATTGCGAACAAGGAGCAGTCTGATCCGAGTTCATTTTGTTTGCTTCTATGATAAAATAAGTCTGGTGTCCTTTATTGAGGATATTAGGGACCAAGATCAGATTGTCCCATTAGGCGCGGTCTGGTCTGGGCTCACTCGTGATAAGTTAGTCCGGTGGCCAATATTGCATACAGTTTTGGTCCTGATCAGACAACTCCCTAAGGAGCAGTCATTTGAGTACATACGAAATAAGCAGACGACATCCAAATAAATATACTTATCTTATGTAAGACTGTCATAAGCATTGGTGGTAAGGGTCCTTTATCATGGTATGGTACATGTTAAATCAGGTCGCTGAAACGTGTCATAATGTACGCCCTGCGGGATCTGAGATCAGCCGATGCAGTCGATTGTAAGCTGTTGACCAGCGTTAATTAATACAAGATGGTGAATGACATGCACATACTGATTTCTATCTAAAATTAAATGTTTAAGAAAAAGCAAACTTTCAGTAATGCCGCCAGATACCCAGACCCAGATAAGAGGCCACAGAATGCAGCGTTTAATCAGGGTCCATTGTAGGTATTTTATTTATAAGTTACTACGTCACGAGAAATATATCTTTGACTAATTTGAACAGGTTTAGCGCCCCTTTTGTGGGACATAGGTGAACAGCACAGACCCAGTTCAGAGGCTATATAATCATTTATCCTAGCTTAGTACTGGTTCAACCCAGGAAGACTCGTCCCTATATAACTGAAAGATTGTTGATGGGACGTAAAGAATCAAATCAAACAAACAAGAGGCTATAGAATTCAGCGTTTAATCAGGATCTTCACTGTTCACGAACACAAGGTTCATCTAAAACTTAATTAAATTGAATATCCTGATCGATGATCAGACTGCACTCGTGGTGTAAACTTATCTACGCGTCTGTTAAACCTTAAAATGCATTTGAAAATGTCGTCTGCTGAAGTCGTCTGCTGCGAATAATTGCCTAACATTACTGACGAATTAAGTCTAGAAGCAAACAGCGTGGACCCAGAACAGGAGCAGTCTGATCTGGGTCCACACTGTTTGCCAAAGAGGTTCTTAAACATTTCAGCAGACGAGAAAAGCAGACGACTGTTGTTGCGATTGGAGCATTAAGGGTTAATAGCATGCAAGAAAAAGATTTTTTTCTTACGACTTTAATCAAATTTATTATTAAATGTATTAAAATTACATTAATAAAATTGACGTTTGTTTCATTTTAAAGTTCAGCATACGCCGCTGAAGCACATTCTGGTTAGTACTCCATCCACACGAACAGAAACCCTTAATTGGCATACTATTCTAATGTAGTCTAAATAATTTCAATAAACTGTGAAAACCAGTCTAGTGGATAAAACGCCCGTAGCTATGGTTACTCCGTCGTCCGCTTAGAGATAAAATTAATACAGGTAATGTGAAATTGGTGCCTCCTGGCGGATTAAGATACGAACACGGCAAACGGTCAGCTTGGAAAAGCAGATGTCCGTTAAAGTTCGACATGCCCAATTCCCGCCCCTTCTTGTTTTCAAATATCCTATTTGGTCTCACCAAGACCAAATTTTTTCATTGTCATTGGATATTTAAGAAAAATCAGATAAAATCTGCAACCGCGAACCCCCACACATTTATATATGAGCCGTGGCATGAGATTTCCAACAATGTGGTTTGTCCGACCAGCAAAGCCTCTGATCAGCCTGCGCATATGTGCAGTCTGATCAATGGAGAAGTACCTGGTCCCGAGGTTATACAACACTTTCATGCTTTTTTCATGCTCAACTCAACTGAGCATGAAATTTCAACTGCTCATACAAACTAAAATGTTGAAAAATAAAGACACTTCTTGCTGATGTTGTTCTTATCATGCTTATAAATGTATGCGCATGATAAATTCAATGTTCAGATGAGTTTAGCATGAAAAAGTTTGTTAACCTCGGGACCAGGCTGCAAACACGCTGCTCTACATTGTGAAACTCTTGAAAGCCTTTGACCAATTTCAAAATCGTGCCATCTGGTGGGCGATATGCGAGCTGGAAATCAACGATTGGCTAGCGCGACCAATCCAGTCTATCTACAAGGGCAAGCAGAATGAGAGATGAGATGCGTACCAGCAAGGAGTTTGGAGAGGGGATAGGTGCTCATCAGCCTGGCTCTATTATCTGTCCGCTTCTTCTCATCCAGTTGATAGAATCTCGACCCAGGGAGTTCCACACGAGCTCTGTATACAGATGACTTAGTGACCATTGTCCTGCCTCTTGGAAACTTTCTGGTTAATTGGGACACGGAAGTCAGTGATGGAGAAGGGCTTGCGCGTGAACATTAGCCAGAGGTCGGGTGCGCTTAACACAAAGCAAGTGACGAAGTTATCTCAGACTTCCTTCTCACAAAGCTCGTTATCCAAAAATGTATAAAGAAATAGTGCTCTGCACCAGCTTAACGAGATGACAGAGTTTGGTCAGTAGCTGGATCGCCCAAACACGTGAGGGCTTTAAAGAGTCACAAATGCGTTGGTTGATCACTTTGGCTATGTAATATTTTATGCCCTTATTGGACCACTTTCGTGAGAGTCTAGATGGCGGGGAGAGGGTTTTTTGTCACTGTTTGTTTCAATGCATTAACACTTGCCCCATTGGGGGATGTTTGACCACTCGGCCTATCGGCCTCGTTTTCAAACAGCTTCCTCGCGACCCGGCAAATGCTAATGAATGAAAAATCATGTGTGATCCCTATATTTATTGCATGAAAAAAAGTGATGCACACCGCCGTATCTGTGAAGACAATTTGGCTCTTTCGGCTGAAGCCTGGCTGCCTCTATGTACGATAATACGTTAAAGTGTCAATGAGACAATTCGCCCCGGAGTAAAAATATCAATAACGGGTCAGTGAAAAACTTTTATTCAAATGATCGCCTGATTAGAAATTTCAAAATGGTCGCTTCATAAGAAACGGCATGTTTGGCCACCATATTTTTTTGTTGTCCGTGCATCCGCACAGTCTTGTCAGCGTCGCTGCAAGTTGAACATAAACATGACAAAAAAATAAATGTCATTTGCGGCTTTGATCAGCCTGGGAATCCGTCAAGCTGAATCACGTTAATTTGAAAACCTCGTGACCAGAAAGTTACTTCGAATTATAAGTAGTTCAAATAAAAGAGGGTTAAAAGTTCCAACATATATATAACCATGGGCGGATCCAGAAAATTCAACCAGGGGTGGGGTCCTGAAAACTTTTTTAAAGTCATCAAGGCATTTCACAGAGGGCCGTGCGGACATCCCTCGAGAAGCAATTGGACCCCTCGGTCCGATTGCTTCTCGGGGGAGGGTCCGTACCAGTATTGCTAAAGAAGCATATAGCAACTTGTGATTTTCCAGGGGGTGGAGTGAGATATATAACGAGTTTCGGCTATACACTGAAAATGCCTTTCTTATCCTGAAACAGACTTTTTACTGAAAATAGATAGATAATTTAACCTCGGCCCTGAATTATTATATTTTTGAATACCTCTTCATAATTATAAAATGGCCAGTGCATGAGATTTCCAACAACGTGGTTTGTGCGACCAGCAAAGCCTCAGATCAGCCTGCGCATACGCGCAGTCTGATCAGAGCCTTTGCTGGGCGTTTGAGTATTCTATGATTGTTAAGCTACTGACTGAACACCATTTGGAGTTTCCTCGCCTAAAAGGAGGCTGCACAGGCTCGTCCGAGTCTAGCACTTGTCAAAATGACAAAATTGTTGGAAATCTCATGTACTGGCTCAAACGTAATTACACACTTTGTAAGTCATAGTCAGTCTGTAAAGAATACCAACGTATAGTTATACGCACGACCCGTGATGAGCGTATGCTAATTAGGTACCAAAAGGACATGTGTGGAACCAAACTCCCATCAGCAGAATGATTATGTATACAGTAGAACCTGTTTAAAACGGCCACTCTCAAAAATACCGAAAATTGATTTTCAAGACCAATTACACTTAATGCAGGTCAAAAGTATTGCAGAATTCTGCAATACTTTCGACCTTCATTAAGCTACCATTTGTCATTAAGATCTTTGTTTTGTCTATTTTTGAGTGGCCGTTTTATACAGGGTTTACTGTACGTGTAGTTTAACCCAGAAAAAAGCCTTACTTCCTTCTTATGGGACATAGGCAAACAGTGATGACACAGATCAGACACCGCCATCAGGATCTTCACTGTTTGCTTACAGAATTTTCTATTAAAAACTTGGAGAAAAAGTGGAGAAAAAATCCAACACCCCTAAAATTGGAAATGGGTCCGTCCTACTGATAGTGATAGGCAAGTCCATTCGGCTTAAATGGGTAAAGACTTTATGTTAGCCCCTTAGACGACCCGAGTGACCAAATCAGTTTAAAAGAAGATCTCTACTAGGCCAGTACATTTAGCCGAAAATGACCCTTAACCCAAAACTAATTACTTGAGAAATTTTATTAACAGTTTTAGTATCAGGAAGGTGTCCTGTTTCACAGAAAAAAGTCCTCGAAAAATATCATTTTCTTTGAAACTTTTCTCTGACCATTTTTATGGGCAATCCCTCATTAAGACTGTTCGAGGTCCTTTAAATATTCATTGATATTATTGGAAAACTATTGGAAATAATAGACAAATCACAGATAAATAGTGGGTACTCGTATCGTAGTTGTTTTTTATAGATGCCCTTTATTATCAAACTTGGCTCTTAATTGTTGCTTAGACATATTCCTTATACCCTGTGGTTTTATTTTACATATATGAATTTATGAATCATTGGAAATTATAGACAAATCACAGAAAAAATAGGAGAGTATACATACAAAATTACTGAGACCAAAATAAATATGTGAGTTTATATTGCATGGAAAATAAAAATAAGGTTAGTCGGTCTGATTTGTTTTCTATAAAGAATTTATATGGGTTGAATGGGGGAAAATGGCCGGAAAGGGGGAATCCCCATATAATATTAAACAAGAGGACAAGTTTGGGTGGCTCTGGACCGCTCACCTGAATTGTAGCCCTGGAGGCACTTTTGTAAAGCATAGTTGTATGATAATGAGCAAACTAAGGAACATAGATCATACAGAAACATTCTTTGTAATTATTCTGGATCAGATATTGTGTAAAGAGCTCTATTTTAGCTCTGTAGACTATTTTGTTCAGCAGAGCAAAACTGGTTGTGTAGTTTAGGTAGAAGGCCTTACGAGGAATGGCAGTAAAAGTGTATGAAATTATTTCTAATTTGGAGATGTTTAAAATATTTCTTATCTAGAGCTCTGGTGACCATTTTGGCTGGCACAGCTGAATCATTTAGGCATTTTTTTAGAAGTCTAAGAATTACAACAGCTGAGTTTGATCTATGGGTTATTGGGGGAACAACATTATTAAAGTTTCAACATTTTTCCCTCATTTCTAATATCTTTATTAATATTGGGGATTTTGCAATTCGTATATTTCTAATAATGAACAAACGATCAAATGATTAATGCTCTAGCATTATTTTGGTACCATGTTTGCTTCTCTATGGCAATCAGCAGCTGAGTAATTAGTAATTTTATTTGTATACCTTCTTAATTTTCTGCGATTTTTCTATGATTCCTAATATTCTCTTTAATAATCATAATTATCAAAATCAAATTACTCTCAGTTGAACAAATGCATAAAAGGAATGAGTCTTAGCATCAATTAAGAACCATATTCGGTAACTCAGGGCAAATAGCAGCTATGATATGAGTAACTTTGTAGGTATACCCACTTAATTTTTTCTGTGATTTTTCTATAATATCTAATGTTGTATTAATAGTCAAGGATATTTAAAGCTAATTATTTGCATGTTGAACCAATGGGTAAAAGAATAGTATCTTGGTATCAAACTGGTATGATGTTTGGTAATCTAGGAAAGTTAGTAGCTGAGATATATTCATTTTCGTAGGTATACCCCCTTTGTTTTGTTTAGAATTTTCTCTTATTTCTAAAGTTTTTATTAATATTGCTGGATATAATAATTTGAAAATTTGCATGTTAAACCACAAAGTAAAGGGGCAATGTCTCAGCGTCATTTTTGTACCAAGTTTTGACCTGTAGTTCATTTAGCAGCTGAGATATATGTTATTTTGTAGGTATACCCCCTTAATTTCTCTGCAATTTTTCTCTGATTTCTCATGTTCTCATAAATATTCATGAATATACAAAATAGATAATTGCATATCGGACAGTCAGGAGAACATATGACACCTCCGAATTAATTTGGTACCAAGTTTAACATTCTAGGATGAGTTACTGCTGAGATATGCACAATTTTGTTGGCACACCCCCATTTTTTAAAATTATGGGTTGCCATGGAAACGATTATGGTCTCTGTTGACCACTCGGTTTACACACTTATAGTCTTAAAACCATCATCACCTGATATATTCAGCATTTACTTAAAAACAATGTGAAATATATAAGCATTATTGGTCAAAAATGATTATTTCCATTTTTCAGGTACCCTACCAACTAATGATAAAATCTTTAATCTTAATTTTCTCGAATTTGGCACCGATATTTTTTGAAGACTTTTTATGGTCCTTTACATTACTCAACCATATGATTTGGCGCTAAAATAATTTCTCAAGGAATTAGTTTGACCTTAAAGGTTAAAAAGTTCCTTGCCTATTGATCTTTGTTTGCTACTTACGTATGTTTATTATTGATTAATCAAAAACAATTTGCTCTTAAAATAGCACTGAGCTCAATCAAATCCACCCTTTGAGCTTACCACTGCCCTTTTTACATTTACGGGACTGTGGCCCGGAAGACTGCTTGTCTTTGCAGGTAAAGCAACTGTTCATGACCTGGTGAAGACAAACGAATGCAAATTGACACTTCACTTTGCCTGCAAAAGTTAGGTAGGGCGCAATATGAAGGTTTCACCTTGCCAGCAAATACAGGCAACTCTGGCCTGTGACAATGTTGACCAATCAGAAGAAATACTGACTGGTCCAGACTGTTTGGCGGCCAGAAAAAGTATCCCCGCACTTCACTATAGTGTAGATTATATTGTCTTGTCCTTTAGGCTAATGCATTCCATTGTGGAACTTTGAAACCATATGATTACTGATGAGGCCTAGCTGGCCGCAAACTAGCTTACCTGACCCAGGAAACCTTGTACGCTGTACACTTTCAGGCCTCGAGGTTATAAAACTTCATGAGTTCATTCTCAGTCTGCAAGCAGCCAATCTTTGCGCTTTATTTTGAGTCTTAGACTGTACTCACGTTTTATAACCTCGAGACCAAGTCTTTAATGTAGTCTTTGCTTCCATACTTCCAAGTGATAACCCTTTTAAGAATATATTTGACTTCACTACAGCTGGTTAATGGGACTGTGTGGTGGCAGTAAAACGTCTCTCTACCCTTCACTGTAGTGTCGATTTTATTTTCTTGTCCTTTGGAATCATGGACTCATTTGTGGAACTTTGAAACCGTTAGAGGGCCACTGATGATGCCTAACTGGTCGATACTAGCTATTCTGGTCCAGAAAACTTAAAATTACTCTGTACACCTTCAATTCTTTGGTGTATTCTTTGTTTCCAAGGAATAACCATTTTAAGAACATGTTTGACTTTACTACAGCTGGTGAGTGTGACTGTTTGGTGGCCGTAAAACGTATCCTGGTCCTTTATTATAGTGTAGATTTTATTTTTTAGTCCTTTGGACTCATGGATTTTATTGCGGAACTTTGAAACCATAACAGGGTCTATGATGAAACCTACCTGGTCGAAACGAGCTACTGTCATGCCAGCCAAGATTGACAGGGACATCATGTTTTGTTTATAACTGTTAAGTAAAAAATTCACATGTACACTCCACTTGAGTTAATGCGAATTGCTGGATCTGTTGTGTATTAATCCTAATCTGCGGATAGGATTAATACACAAGTTATCTATCGATTCTTAGTCCCTAATAACTTTGTAAACAAAACATGATGTCACTCTCACTCTTGGCTGGCAGGACGGTAATATGGCCCAGAAACCTTGAGCACTCTACAATTTAAGTTAATTGATGTATTATTTGCTTCTAAATGCTTTTAAGAACATATTCAAAATAATTTTGATAGCTATGGGACGGACTCGCGTCACAGACAAAGGCTAAATGAGAATATACTGTATTCAGATGTGAAGAGGAATGTCATAAACTTACAAGTGAATGTGTCAATATCAAGGAAGAATTAAATTTAACCCAAGAAGATGCAGGCCCACGGTTCAGACGTGAGAATAAATCAGTGATGATAGTATCAGAAGGTACCCATGTCTATCTGTTGCGTTTGGCAAATCAAGAGTTGTTGTTTTATGAGATGAACTAAATAAGCGTTAGCTTCCGTTCGAATCCTATTTTTAATGTTTGTAAGTTTTGTATTTGTATGTATCTATTTAAGAAAATAAATATGTTTAAACCGCTGTAATTGTCATGAAGTGCTGCACACAGAACCCTCCAAAGTCTATTGGAACTCTAAAACTTGTGCGTGCTATTGGAAGAGATTTGGAATGCATAACTTTACTGGCTGTGACAATTCCTTTTTGGCGAGTGAAAAGCAAAGGCTATGAAAATTGTGCAGACTGAAAGTATCCCTCAGGAAGCATTTCAGCAGCTAGGACATGAATGTGACATTTCAGAGGAGTTTTATTGAAAATTTGGAAGCTTTTATTTGTGTTCTGTATTACATGATGAGTCATCTCAAACTCTGCCTTGCAAACATTGTTGAATTATGCACATTGCTCTAGCTAACTACCAGGTTGGAATATGGCGATGTTGTCTAAAATGGGAGCTGGATATTCCTGATCATTTAGACCATGGCTTGGTTATAGATGCTCCTGGGCACGAGGTTATAAAACTTTTTTCATGCTTAACGGAACTGAAGATAGAATTGATTATGCTCGTATTGTTAAAATGCCCACAATTGTTGGCATTTAACATTCATTAACATGATAAATACACCATCTGAGAGTTTGGAAACAAGAAAATCTTTTTTTTTTCAGCAGTTTAGTTTTTATGAGCAGTTGACATTTCATGCTTAGTTGAGTGAGCATAAAAAAATGCTTTATAACATCAACTTGAGGTTTTCTTTAGCTCTGACTATCTGTGAGTCGTGAGCCCTTTTCTTTGTTTCATCATTCACCAGCGCGTCAGCGCTGGTGATATACGTTAGTAAACTTCCATTGGGCGCGTGTTCGATTCGGGCCTGTTCCATTAGCAAGTTGCGAAATGGATCAGGTGTTAACTCCCCAACAGCAGTGTATTTTACAGTTCTTTCTCTCAGACTCCCCGTCGACCAAGTTACTTCCAAAATTCCTGTGAGCGATGTTGATATAGTTTTGATACTGGATTGCTTCTAAAGGCGAAAAGGCCTATTAGAGACCTTACCTCACTTATATTTTTAAGCTCTGCGTTGTAAGTTCGAATCCCGTACGCGACATTTATTATTGTAACTATTGAAAAGACTATTGTTTTTATTTTTATTAAATTTTCTCCTTTTGCAATATCGTTTCTCTATTTTAATTAATTTGATCTCTTTGGTGACACCAACATTCTCTCGTCGGATCCGTAACACTGTATTTCAACTATCGCCTGTCATCTCTTCAGTTTTTAAAATATGAGCTGCGACATGAGATTTCCAACAATGTGGCATTTTGACACGAATAGGCACAGGTGAGCCTGTGCACCCTCCTTTTAAGAATTGAAACTAAATGCTGTTCATTCAGTAGCTTACCAGCCATAGAATATTCAAGTGGCTAGCAAAGTCTCTGATCAGACTGTGCGTATGCGTATGCTGGTCTGAGCCTTTGCTTGTCGCACATACCACATTGTTGGAAATCTCATATCTTGGCTCATATATGGACCTCCTTGCTGTTTTTTAGAGAAATGCTTCGACCTGCTATAACTGATTTATTTTGTTTTGGAGCCAAGAGCACGGGTGTAGACCTAGACCTATATTCCCAAACTAAATTCTAACACTCCAAGCATCAAGAAGTTTTCAGTCATTACATTTTCAAAGAAAGCGTGAACTTACATGTTTTGTGTTTATGTGCATTTCTTTGACATAAAAACAAAGAAAAATGAAATTAAAAAAAAAGTTGGGTCAACCAGAATTCGAATCCACAATTAACGTATCTCTTGAACTATTCCGACTAACCACACGACTACCGTGGAAAGTACAACTTCATTGAGTTATCAACAGATCTCCTCGCAATTGTACCAAGACGTTTATTTCCGTAATTGCTCGAAACATACCGATTGCACTCGATCCATCACGAAAAACTATATATTCAGTGTTGTCTGCAGTTTGTGATTGTGGTATTTCCTGATCATACTAACTTACTATTTTTAAAACCGTAATAATTTATTCATGCATAAAGGTCAGGATCAGGTTAATTTAGTAGAGGTATACATAGACTTCGATTGAGGAATACGGTTGAATGACCTAATACATACTGCTGGGGAGGGGGTTAACTCTTCAATTATTCAGTGTGTTCATGAGAAGAGTCTTACTGGAATATGCATATTTCCTGTCTTTTATTTGCTTCCAATGGATCACCTATGTACAAATCGTTAACTAAAACAAAACAATACTCAGAGCTTGAAACCCATGAAACACTGAAAAGAGTGGCTTCAGCAAATGCAATAATAAAACACTATAAAGGTTCTTCTTTAATAACTGTAAAACGCCATGCGATGGTTCTAAGCTTTTTAAAAGCTAACCTTGTAGTATGTTAATTTGATTAGATTTTTTATGTGTGGTGATATATTGCAATACGTAGTTAGGAAGCCTCCATGAGAGCTAAACAAGTTTTGTGTTTTAGCAACAACATATTCTAGGGTTTTGGTACCAGTAAAATAAATTTAAGCCAGCTCTGGCGCTAAAGCTGCTGTCCTTTCTAAGGCGTGGGTTCTGTTGTTGTTGAATCTTTGTTTATTATTGCTCTTATTTTTGTGGGGTTTCTGCGTTTGGTCCTTGTTTTGTTATTGATTTCTTTGTGATCTTGTAGTTTTGCAATCATATTGATGGGGGAAGAGAGAGCTGGTTGTTTTTCTTCAATTGTCTTTTTAATGTCTTGTTACTTAGTATTTTGTGGCTCTTCCTCATGGTGCGGTGGGTTAGTCTGCAGTTTGCGATTATGCTATTTCCTGACCATACTAACTTGCTTTTCTTGAGATGCTATCATGCAAATGAACAAGACAGTGCACATTTCCTGACTGTACGTGTATGAAGAATGGATTAAAGAGTGTGTACTTGTGTAAAATGCAAACGTGTGTAAATATAGCTGCTGCTGATGATATTTTAGCCAGTGCATGAGATTTCCAACAATGTGTAAGTGCGACTAGCAAAACCTCAGATCAGCCTGCACATACGTGCAGTCTGATCAGAGCCTTTGCTAGTCGCTCGAGTATTCTATAATTGTTAAGCTACAGACTGAACACCATTTAGAGTTTCTAAGCATAAAAGGAGGCTGCAGAGGCTCGTCGGAGTCTACACTTGTCAAAATGTCAAATTGTTGGGAATCTCATGCCGCGGCTCAATTTTAAGAATAGTTTTATGGTGTCGAGGATCTAGATGGTGAAATGTCTGATGGAGGTGACGAAGAAAGAGAATAGACGTTCAAGTTAAACAAGATAACATTAACAAACTATGGATTTAATATGCTAAACAAACTATGGATTTAATATGCTAAATAACCTGATGGGTAGGGTAAACCCTAACCGTTCTGCTGTCTTGACACGCTTTTATCTTGTTTGTAATGATGATCAAGACATCGCTTGATCATTCAAATATATTGTTATACTTTATTGAGTAAAACACACAGCGACTAAGACATCTGTCCTGTTGATATCTCATATTCTGCCAAAATGCTTGTGAATATGGTACCCATACACTTGAGTCAGTTAAAACCCTTAAGCTATCTATCTTAGACTGCTATCATACTGAATTATCATCCTCAGATACCAGATATATATATAAAAAAAAATGCCAAAAGATTTGCACTCCATAACTGGTAACAAATGGTAAAAATTCTGGCCTTAGCCCATGGACTAGTTTACATTTCGAATTTTGACGAAGTTCACATAACGAAAACTTATCTTCAAGAAATCAGAAACAAGTCACTATGTGTTGTGTACAAGTCTTTTTGATAAGCAAAATTTATAATGTTTCAACCAGAAACAAAGTTGGTATGCCTGGGGCAATATTTGCCTCATAATAAGTCTATGGGGAAATTTTTCATCACTCAAGGACGGGTAACTCCCTTCAAACTTGGTTGATATTCTATGCTTTGTCGAAACGCAAATTTCACACTTCGCAAATTTCACACCGTAAAATATTGGTACCAATCCTCACAACGCGTGAAAACTTGGTACCAAAACGACACGTATATCATACCAATATTTCATAGTTTGTGAAAAATGCGCACGTAGTGAGATTATAAGTAGCATACATGCGTAATCTTCACATTGATAAACTACCCCTCAGATCTGCTGCATTTTACATTCGATTCCAATTTTTCACATGCATGGCATGAATTTATAACTGGCGCGGTTCTAACAGGTTACATGTAAATTTAATAAGTTTTTACAGTTGAAACATCTGGGACATGAATTCGAATAATCAAATTGCAAACCAATCATATGAGCCGCGTCGCGAGAAAACGTTTCTTATGAGTTCATGCTCCAGATTCGCCAGCTCGCGTCCATGTACATGATGTATATACAGAAAAACACTAGTCTTTTATTTTTTTATTTGGAGATTTTTCAATAAGTGCAGGAAGATTTTCAATCACATAGGCTCTGATCCACCTGTGTAGTTACCAATCTCATCTGCGCCTTTGGGAATATATGCAAAAATAAGATTCCTCATGATGCGCCTCGTATTTAGCTAAGGAGAGCTAGATTCAGCTTTCCCTCAACTTCATATATCTTTGAATGGTGGATCCTTTTTTTTTTATTTCGCTCAGATTGTGGTCATAGGATGTCCGTCGTACGTACGTCCGTCCTGGTATGTAGCATTAATTAGTTAGTGGACCTGTACCATGTTTGTTCACAATATGCGCATGGGGCCCAAGACGAATTTACATCCAAATCACGGTTGCCAACCCAATCACGGTTGGAAACTTTGCTTTCCTCTTTAAATGCACACCAGTGGGTCGGACATTAGACTCTATGACGGTTCCGACTTAAGGTGGTACCGAACTCATCAGCATATGTCCAAAAAGTTACCAACTTTCGATATGTAAAAAAAGCTCAAAACTCATCTATTTTGACAAAAATAACAGGACCTTACTTAGTTATTAAACTTTAAAAATAGTAAAATATGAGTTTTCAAAATATCAATTTCTCATATTTAAAAAAAATGAAATTGAGAAATGCCATTTTTTTTCCTGGGAATACGCTACACGCTTTTGGCTAATAAAAGAACATAAAAAAACAGCAAAAAAAGGCACGTAGCTTATTTTTTAAGCTAAAATCTATTTTGTAAAAAAACATTAAGGCCAAAAAATCGGTTAAATCTAGAATGAAAAATGTCACATAATGTAACTACAGAACCAAAAAAAATATTATTTTGAAGGAAATTTTGCATAGAAACTTATAATCAATTAAAAGCATATGTCACCGTGCTCGTTTTTCTTTTTTTGTGCTATTTTCTATTTTTACCTCTAAAATAAAAACAGGCATGGTTTAGATTAGGTCCGTGTGCGTAGACAGTGTATTGTTTGAGTTGATGTTGTTTAATTTAGGTCCGTGTGTAAAAAAAAAACCCATTTTTTTTTCTACTCCTTATTTGGCACGTTCTAGGACCCCTTAAGACCTTTATATACGCGCGTGCGTGCTCGCGCGCTTGTGTGTGTGCCAAAATGAGGGTGAGTGAATGAGAGAGAGAGAGAGAGAGAGAGAGAGAGAGAGAGAGAGAGAGAGAGAGTGTGATATTTTCTTGTGTTTTGCCACTTTCTCACATGGTATCTTAGGTCAGGTGTGGTACTTGATTGTATCGATTCCTGATCTTTGCCTTCTTCCTTACTTGTCTGTGTTAATCTCAAACAGTTTGAACTCTTGACCTGCTGGGAAAGGACTGGCAATGTGTGATGTTTTCTCCTGTTTTTGCTACTTTCCAACATGTTGTCTCGGGTCAGGTATGGTACTTGATTTGTATCGACTCTCGCTCTTTTCCTTCTTCCTTACTTGTCTGTGTTAATCTCAAACAATTTGAACTCTTGACCTGATGGGAAAGGACTGACCTTTTGGCCCTCTTATGTGTGATGTTTTCTCATGTTTTTGTCACTTTCTCACATGGTGTCTCGGGTCAGGTATGGTACTTGATTGTATCGACTCTCGCTCTTTTCCTTCTTCCTTACTTGTCTGTGTTAATCTCAAACAATTTGAACTCTTGACCTGATGGGAAAGGACTGACCTTTTGGCCCTCTTATGTGTGATGTTTTCTCATGTTTTTGTCATTTTCCCACATAGTTTCTCGGGCCAGGTGTGGTACTTGATTGTATCGATTTCTTGATCTTTGCCTTCTTCTTTACTTCTTATGATAGCTTAATTTGCCATATGTAAATTTTTAATGTTCTAGCTGGTATGCCAATCATTGCGCTTTATATTGAGTCTGAGAATGAACTCAAGTTTTATATCCTCAAGGCCGAGCAGATCCCGAATACAGATTTTCTTGCGTCGCAACTAAAAATGTTTACCCCCATACTATCAGTATTTTACTATTATGCAAGGAGTGATTGGGCCACATTGACATCACAATGATTATAGCATTTAACTATTTATCATAGCAGATAACTTTTTTAAACAGAATCGGGTATCCATTCAGGGATTGATGACAATGTGGATATATTTTGTTCATGGTAAAACTAAACAATAATATATAGTTTAAATTGCGAATCCCGCCAAAGTTGCTATATAATTTATTATTTCAAAACTGGCTATTCAGTCCGATCCGTTATATGGGACCCTTTGCCCATTTGCACAGTTGTGCAATTGACACCAAGACACATATTGCCAACACTGCGCTTTAACAGTCGTGGGAAATGTACCGACTATCATACATATGCAATATTACACAGGTTTCAGACTCAGTACATTTCACAAGATTGTATCCTTTTAACCCTTTGGAGACTGGAGACCCCAAGCACAAACAGCAAAGACTGGCCCAGATGACAAGGCGGCATTTCCTCAGGGTTTGCGCTGTTTGCGAAGGCAAAAAATCGATGTTCAGAAAAAGAAATATAACGGTTTTTTTAAAGCTGCATAGTCTGCAACTTTTTATATTTTTCGAATTGTTTTATTTTCTTTTTAAATCATTTGTAAAAGTAGAATTAAGTTATGTTTTCACAATAAATATGTTCACTATAGCTGAAAACTGCACGGTTAAAGTGAATTATCTTATCAAACAGGTGTGTTTTTCTCTTGTTGGTAATTATTTGCGTCCCTCCAATAATTATAGACAGTTAATTTTAACATAAATGCTGTTGTTTTGATACTGATAATTTGTTACGATTTACGAAATTGGTCAAATGTTTACCCGAATTTTAATTATTTTACTGTGTTTGAAAAATAGAAACATTAGTTCTAAAATTAAAAGATCAAAAGTTACAGACTATGCAGCTTTAATCATAACCTGTAACCTCTCAATATATACAAAAAACCAATAACTGCACCAAACTATATTGAAAATTCCAATGGCCTTAAAAGGTTTTTCTAATGTCGTGATTAGATTAATTATTTATGTTTCAGGTTGTAAGAAGATGAAAACGACAAGCATTGCATGACAGCACTATCAAAGGAGACAGTCAGTGTAGTCGCGGCTCTGAAAATCAATATGAAAATTTCTCGGAAATGTGTTTCAATTATTTTAGGACTTGTAGCTTGCAATATCGTCATAAGTGTGTTCCTGAATTATGAATATCTCGCTAGTAAACAAAAATACTTTATCAGATTTTCTGACGCCATCAACCACTCACACGTAGCACAAGCGGTACAACATGTTTCAACGAAGCTGGACACATCGTCAGATAATAATTCTATACAAGAAACCAACGTGCTGTCTAATAACGCAATGCAATATGGAGAACATTTCCATCTTAAGACTTCCTTCCGCAAGTACGAACTGCACGGGACTGCTCCGCAAATATTCGAAGAGGAAACAATAATATATCCACCGTTCAATATAACGGAGCCGAATTTTATAACAGAACACGCACGTGATTTGTTTTTCAAAAATAAAGGCAATATAAAAATGATGGGCATTCCTTCAAAAGAAAAATTGATAGGAAAGATGTACACTGTAAGAAATGGTACATTCCAAATGCCCTATGACTGTGGATATAGAAGTAATGTGAGCTTTGTTCTTCAGAACAGGAAAGTTAATTCAGCGGATTGGTACCATTCCCTCGCACCACTCATTGTACCGGATGGTTGGGCGTTTCAATGCTTCCTTGATGGAACAGTCCCAAAAATAATTCAAGCGCTGAGGTATCTCAAGAATCCAGAAGTGAAGATTTTGCTGAAGTCACCCAGAGACAAGATAATCAAAGAATTTCTTACGAAACTGAATTTCAGTGAAGACAGAATTGTATGGCACCAGCAGTCAAAAACAGTGGGTGCGCATAATTTACTGTTTACATGCAATACGCCTCCTTTACATCCATATCTTTGGCATCGAGAACGTGTTCTATTAGGGTCACCGGAAACCCTGCAAGTGCCGAAGAAAGAAGGAAGTATAGTTATTATAACAAGGTCAGGGTGTTTCAATTGCGGAAGAAAAATTTTGAACACTGATAAATTACAGTTAGCACTTCAGAAAAAGTTCAAAAAGACCAATGTATTGCTTTTTAAAGGGCCTTTGAATTATCAGGATACCATCAATTTATTTCACAATGCAAGTGTTGTCATAGGAACGCATGGAGGTGGCATGTATAATATCATTTTTTGCCCTAAAAATACGACAGTGATAGAAGTAATGCCAACGCATGAGGACGGTCGAATGGCAAAGGTTTCTGATAAAATAATATGGAACCAGGCGGTGCTTTTGGGACAGGAGTATTGGCGATTTCCATCAGTGCCTGCAAGTTCAAAAGATGATGTTGTAGTGGACATTGACCTTATGTTGAGGATAGTAGAACGTAGTTTTGGAAATCCGAAAGCTTGACTTAAGCCGATTGGACCTTCGTTAGTCGATTCCATTTTCACTTGTAAGGTTGTTGTGTGTAATCATCCCCACGCTTTTTTTAAAAAGGCGAAGGGGATATTGTAATCGCCTCCGTCCGTCCGTCCGTCTGTCCGTCATGATATCTCCTCCTAAACCATTGGACGAAATTCAACCAAATTTGGTGTGTGAGTTACATGAATGGGGCGTGCAACAGCAGATTTTTTTTTGGCCCCGCCCCCTGAGGCTCTGGGGGAGGGGTCAAATATGCCCCAGGGGGTGAAACTTGGGGATGCTGGGGGGTCAAAAACTTTAGCGTGGGGATTTGCGATGGCGCCCCATCGAATGCGCATTCTAGTTTTTCGTTTGTATTTAAATTTTAATAGAACAATCTACGAGGGATGATCCTAAAGTTCTGATCCTGGCGTGATATCTCTTAAACCAGTGATGCAACATGCCTGAAAATTGCACCAAATACAAATACATTCTTTGTTTATACACCGCTCTGACAAGTTTTGTGTAACTCGAACGAGCGATCGGAAATCTACCCCGAAACAGCCATACCCTCAATGCACTGACCTATCAAGCAGACTAGGCATATTAGAGACCTCACAAAAGAGACAAGAACAGTCTCAGCAATTCGTTTTCATGGCTACTCAATGTTCATTCGTAAGCCAATATGTCCTGTAAATATGGCCATTTTTCTATGTGATCTGGGCTTCCTAGGCCATTGAATGTATGGCTATGCAACTGTCCGCTATAATTAAATTTTGTACCACTTGAAGTTTTGATCGGCCCATTTTGCCGTAACAACAGCTGTATTAAAAGTAAAAATATTGCAGGGCAAACTTAGATGAACTGACTTTTGTCTGAAGTAGTTATAAATAGTCTGTATCGTCGGAGATTGATAGTAACCCCACATAAAAAAATTAAAACGAGTCCACAAATTAGGTCAATATTCGGTGGTACGCAAATTTGCATGTGTTTATCTAAAAATAAAACCCAATTTGTTGTTCAAAGGTGCATTATATCGTAAAATGATGCAATATGGGTTTAAATTTAGCACAAAGCATCCGTCTGAAACCAATAACAATTTTGAAAATTCTTATTTAAAATCAATCATTTTTTGGTAAAAAATGAAACTTTTTACAATATTCCAATTAAGATTAAGATATTTTGTAATAAAGATACTATTGGTCTTAAACATTTTGCCGATATTAGGTTCAGCATGTTTTAAGTCCAAATTGATAGACAAAAATAGAATATTCACCGAAATGAAAATTCTGCAATGTATTCAAAATGACGTAGTTGTTAGTTTCAATGACGTCATAAGAATTGCGCGTTGTGCTTAAAATATTGAATCGTCACAACCTGTCTCCATTCTAACATTCGAATGGACATTTTAAGTAACAAAAAGTAAAAATACAATAAAATTTTATTTCGTGGTTTTAAAGATACTGGGCTTGAAAGATTCAGATTCAAATATCATTATAATTCTATAACATGAAAACAAGCCAGTGGTATTGAGTGGGCCATATATAATGTGTCGTAATTATTAAACGAAACAGTACAGTGAGAAAATATTAGCATCATTTAAAAGGTAAAAACTCGTTCTTTTGAATGGTGCACAGTATACCTCTCAAAAATGTCTCTGGACAAAGCTACAAGGTAAAGATCAGAACTTTTGGATCATCCCTCGTATAAGCAAACAGTAAAAAAAAGCCTGATCAGAAGCCGCAGAACGCGGCGCATGATCTAGATTCGCACTGTTTACATATGTCTCATAAGAAGACGCTATACGCTTAATAAAGGTTATTGTGACGGATACAACTGTCTAAGATTATTATCATGCCCCCTACTTTGAAAAAGTAAAGAGGGTGTGTAACCCTCGGCTTGTCCTTCTGTTTGTCGTGCATCTGCTACGCATGTAAAATAGCGGGACATCTCAGACAAAAAGAACTGCAGTCGTGAAACTTGGTAAGCTTATGATAGGTGATGATGAATTACTAGGTCAAATTGTGAAGGAATTCCAGAAAGTATTACCATAATTATGATCCTTGTTTAAATAAAAAAAAAAGTACCACATGACAAGTATATGGTTGGGGCGCAGTGTTTTACAACCTCGTTTTCAAGTGTCTTTCACCGCCAATATCGACGACTTTGCTGTCTGCTGATAACATTGGAAACAGTTCGGAACAGGCCCGACGATACCCGGGCTTCGTGCTTGATTTGTAACCAAATTGTTTGATACTCTGATGGTATTCCCTAAATATCTTTTCTGAAAAAGTAAATTGAAAAAAAAAAACACAGAGCACAAAAAGCATGCAAAATTACAAAGCATCTGAATGAATGCATCACTGTGAACATAGATGAAGGTTCTCTAAGAAATCTGAAATATTACATTATTGACTGAATTGGGTCACTGAAAAAAGAATAATTTATCATGAAATACAAAATATTGACTGAACTATTGTCAGCAAAGATAGAAATGTGTGCTTTGTAGAACCGCAAATTTAACATTTCGCAAATTTCACACTGTGAAAAATTATTACCAATTCTTCACAGCGCGTGAAAAATTGGTACCAATATTTCATACCAATATTTCACATTTTGTGAAATTTGCGCACGTAGTGAAATTAGTGTAGCATGCATGCGCAATCTTCACATCGATAAAATACCCCCCCCCCCCCCCCCCCCCCAAATCTGCTGCATTTTTCATTCGATTACAATTCTTCACATATATTTCAGGAAATAGTGGATCACTTTTCATAACTCACATTGTGGTCATATGATGTCCTTCCTGCCAGCTACCCATCTGTGCTCCCGTTGTCCATCAATAATAGCTTCATCCTAAACCACTGGGTGGAATCTCATCAATCTTAACTAGGTTAAACGATCCCCTTTCAAACTTGTTCAAAGATTTCAACTTTATGTAGAAATCTGGTTGCCTTGTGAACCAAAATTAAACACTCTTAAATGTTGTCAAAAACTTATAGTCAGATCTCAAAAGAATTAGGCACAAATGGTCCGTGGAACACCTTCTACCAATGTTGTTCAAATTATTTGACAATTTTAAAAATATAGCCGCCAGGTGGCGTAACCAGTTTTTCTATGTCAATATTGGTGAAACTTTTTATATCTGAAAAAGCAAGGCCTAGTAAGAAATACAACACTTCTTGTCTGAAATCACTTGCTCTAGAGCCTTGATATTTGGTATGTAGCATCAGCTAGTAGACCTCTACCATCTTAGTTCACAATATGACCATGACCAAAAATGGCCCGCCCAGAGTGTCAACATCATGCATGTGCCTTTTGTCAATATAATAAATGGACACTTTTCCATGTAAAGCTTTATTATGAAACTGCTGATTAATAAAACATCATAGCTGGGCTTTGAGAGGACCTATGCTATATTCTTAAATAAAGTCATTCTCAATGAGCTACCCCTGGCCCGAAGACCCCCTTGTTTCTATATAATGAATCCTGTTCCTGAGAGACATATTGATTTTGCCAGTGGCACCTGCAGAAAATAATGTCCGCTCTGCCATTCAAAATCATGAAGGAAAACACTCAAAAGTTGTGTAGAATATTTCACGAACTAGTTGTGTGGTGCTTAGGCACCTATTGAATTTCGGCAACCAGTTATTCTTAAAAACAACAACACCATATAAATGTTCGTTGTTGTTTTTTTAAAAAGTTCTAACGTTTTTATTTCATATGCTTGTTTAGAACATTTTTTCTGAAATCCTTAAATCATCAGATTGTGTGGCGTGGACGCAAATAATTCGCTTTACTGTTTATGAAATCACTCAAATTCATTATTTTAAGCCTCTGTGCAAATAGCAACTTATTTGAGATGGCATGCAGCCAGCAAAAGCTCAAGGATTATACAAAAAAATTTATACAAATACTAAAACTTTTAAAACGCAACAGACATAACACCTTAGCATAACACTATTATTAACACTTTTGAGTTGTGAAGAACTGGTACCAATTCTTCACATCTATGAAAATTGAGTACCAATTTAGCACATCTGAGAAAAAATCGAATCAGTCCTTTGCAGATGACATGTATACGTACCAATTTTTAACGTTTAAAATGAGAAAGATGTGAAATTTGAGCAAAGATTGTAGACCCCCAAAATTATCGAAATTGACCATATGCAAATTTCACATTTTCCAAAAGTGACGTTTTGGTACCAATTCTTCACACAGTGTGAAATTTGCGAAACGTGAAATTTGCGGTTCATCAGTGCTTTCTTAAGAAATTTGAAAAATAGACTGAATTAATATTTTCCATATTTATAATAGTTTTAATCAAAATTCACATTACGTATTAAACAATACCCACTGTTTGCATTTCATAAAAAATCAGAGGGTGGGGCGGGGGCGGAGCAATCTTTAAATTGTTTCTGTTTCACACTTGTTTTTGTAAAATGCAATTTCATCGAAATGTTCTAATACGAGAGGTCAGTATACGAATGATTGATTCATAGTGAAAAAATCTTCCCCTGAAGCATTTGCTCATTTGCGTTAACCTTTAAAGTGCCATCTAAAATTTGCAGAAGATGACAATTTACAATTTTGCTGCTTTTTCAAAAATAACAAATAAGGCATGATAATTCATGAGAATTGTCTGCTGGCAGACAATTCTCATCAAATATCATACCTTAATTTTTCGAAAATTAGGAAAGATGTCGTTTGCTGCAGTCGTGATTGGCGCTTTAAGGGTTAAGTACCATAATCTCGTGAATTGGCCCATTTAAGTTGCTTAGTCCTCAGGAGGACAGTAAGCTAAACTAAGTAAACTTGTTAAAGTGACTAGTTTGGGGTTCATGATTGCATGCTGCTGATGCTGCTGCTGTTGTTGCTGTTTTTGTAGTATGTGTCGTTTTATTTATTCATTATTATTTTATTAATATTATTCATTATCGCTTTGTATGGGTGTGTTCTTTGCTTCTTTGTTAGCTTTATAGTTGTCTTTTCAGGGCGTGCTGATTAATGCGAATACGGTAAAAGCAAGCTAAAACCTATAAAAATAGAAACACTTTCAATATCCGCTGATAAATCTATAATCGATACTGGTTTTCAAAAGACAACTCGTTAATATTCTTTTCATCATCAGGAAAATTTGCATTTTATTTTAAGCTGGTCGTAGGGAAATCGGGCTGTATATTCACTTAGATAAACTTCTTATTAATCAGCCCAATAATCATAATAATGTTTTGTTCCTTTTCCTTAAAATATTGCTTTTATATTTTTTTTCCTTGCTTGTAGCGACTTTTATCGTCTGCCGACAATCTTTGAAAACAGTTGGACCCAGACCAAGACCGACAGAACGTCGGCCCTGGTCTGGCAGTTATACAAGTTCTGCAATGGCTGCAGAAAACGTCCATGCTTTCTTTCAAATATTCATATATGATTGAGTCTAAGGCGCATGCTTTGTAATATAATATGAGCCGCCATTTTTGTTAAAATATAGTTATGCGATCACTGCTTGCATGACTCGGGGCTTTATATCCAGAAAATATTGAATTAAAGAGAAATGATAAACTGTCAAAAATTTATTTTTTTGCTATTTCTAACAATAAATTCTGTCACTACAGCAGTGCGAGAATTGAACGGGACTAGCCAAATATCGCTAGTTACCCATGATGCAAAGGGCGAAATGCGAGAGATCTAGATGAGGTATCGTCAGGTCTCGCGAGAATGGTCAGAATTCTCAAAACCATGCATAAATGTATCTACTTCCGGGTTGTCAAACGCGATTCCTTCGTAATCAAAATTTTGAAAGGGGGTTCTGGTCAACTCTATTTTCAAGTATTGATTATTTTCAGACGATAAAGAAAAATTGGGCGAATATTTGGTGCCAGTAAATTGCATTTAAGCCCATCCCGGTGGCTTGGGCTGCTGTCCGTTCTAAGGCGGTGGTTCTGTTGTTGTTGACTTGTTGTTTATTGTTACTCCCAATATGGGAGTTTGTAATTGTTCTATGTTTTGTTGTACGTTACTTTATGTCAATTATAGTTTTGCAATCATCTTGATGGGGAAGAGAGAGCTTGTTGCTTTGCTTAATTTGTCTTCCTGGTGTCTCGTGATTGCTGTGTGGCTCTTCCTCGCGGTGCCATGGGTTTGTCTGCAGTTTGTGACTGTGGTATTTCCTGATTATACTCACTTACTATTTTTGGTGCATACACCGAACTACCCATGACCCATGTGGTGTTATCCATATGGTTTTTAAGGCAACACAGAACAGAAGAGAAAAGGAAAAAATAGATGGCCTGAAGTCGTCACCTGGATCTGATATTGAGTCACAATATCTCTTTAACAATGTTTGACCTGGTCATGGTCAATCTAGGCTTACTATTTTAACATATTTTGCAAGGTCAAATATTCGAATGTGATATACAGACCCTCATTGACCTTTAGGTTCCAGAAAATAGTTTAAGTGTTTTACCATATATGGGCATGGTGGCCATTGTAAAGTAGGTCTACGTCAAGCCAGAATCATCATTCAAGTTGTGAGAACTTGGAAGAGCCCACATTCCCAATGATGCATACAATGTCCCAAACCCTTTGGCCTTTTGATTTCAGATATGATTTTAAAGATAGTAAGTGAGTATGATCAGGAAATACCACAATCACAAACAGCAGACAACCCCATGGCACCGTGAGGAACAGTCACCCAACCACCGCGTGACACCAGGAAGACAAACCAAGCAAAGCAACCAGCCACCCTACCCCTCCCCACCAAGATGATTGCAATACTAGAATGGACACCTGCTCAGACATCCAATCAGATGTCACAAGATAAAAAAGAAGTATTTAAAAGTCTGCGTAGCCATAAATAAAATATTCTTTGCCATCGTCAATACCGCACTAAAATATTAATGGCAATTTTAGTCCCAGGTTGCTCCCCAGCTGGTCCCTGGCTGAATTTGTACAAAAATTTCGGTGGATTCATTTTTTTTTCAAAGTCTTTTGGACCTTCACATATAACGAATCGGAAATGAATTTTCCTTTTTAAAAGGAGGGCTTGCCTAGTTGATTGCTTTCAACTGAATAAACCAAAAAAATGTGCAAAATTTCTCATCCATAGTGTGCATGTATTCAGGCTGCCAAGACCACAGTTATGCCCAGGTCACACATTCACGGATTGGACGCCAGATTAGCCACGGATACGATCCGGCATCATTCGTGGCAATCCGTATTGGTCCGTAGATTTCCCTATTGCATCCGTAATCATACGTAATAGTACTTGAACATCCTTGACAGTTTTTGAACATGTTCAAAATTTGACCACGGATCAAACAACCGTAGCATATCCTTACTAAACCGTATTAGAACGAACTGATCTGCTTTAGTCCGTATTTAAACCGTACTAGTCCTTAATTATTCGTAGTCCCAAAGTCGCCAAGGATTTCTACGGTTTAAATACGAACTATTATGGTGACACCACGTAATAGCTAAGGCTTGCTACGAATTTGTTACGGAACGATACAATCCCAATAAGTTGCATTACAGATAGGTAGGGATTAGCAAGATTTCTCAAGGTAGTTACCGGTTCGCTACGGAAAACAAAGGTAATATACGGAATGAGTACGGTCCAAGACGGTTAATATTGAATTGGCAAGCCCAGGAGATTCAGTTTGGTCTTGCCAGACAGAGCTATCCCGTTTGCCTTTCCCTTCTTGGGCTACAATGGATAGCTGTATATGGATGTTTAATCATTTGACTCCTTAATGAGTACTTTGACAAACAGCAAAGATCCAGATGCAATGCGTAAATGCTACATTTCATCAGGATATGAACTATTTGTTAAGGTAAAAATAATCTTTAGGTACATAAAACACCACAATTTTGAAGATGTGACCTGTGATCTCCTATTATATCTCCTGTCATATGTGCTGCAGAAATGGAAACCATAGCACTTATGAATGCTGGTACAACGGTAGGAACGAAAGGTTGGCCACGCGAAGGTCAAGATAGGTAGCAAATGGGTCTATAAAACATGATTCTGAACAACTTACTGAACAAAGCATCCCAGTTGAGATGCCAAATTCTATGTCTGATAGACTGAGAAATGCAAATGAATCCCAAAATTCGATACCAAACCTGCCGTCTGGCCAACCTAGGAGTTCTGCAACTGTAAAATGCGCTCCAACTGATAAAATCAGCCACTCATATCAGGAGCCTAATTATGGTTCATCTTGTTCTGGTAACTTTACTGACTTTGAATTTAACACGAAAGGTCTTCATATATTGAATCTAATTGTAAGGCATCTGTTACCAAAATTAGATGAACTACGAATAATGCTAGCTTCAAAAATGGCCCTGATATTTTTGGTTTATGTGAAACTTTTCTTAAATAAAACATTCTAGACAATCTATTATCTATAAATGGATACCAATTTGTACGTAAGGATAGGTGCTGTACCATTGATAAAGCAGGCGGTGGAGTTATTTTGTACTTTAGAAGCTCAATAAATTGTCAGCGTAGAAAAGAAATAGAAATATCTAAATTAGAAACCCATTGGACTGAAATATCTTTTACAAATTCAAAACCCTTTCTTTTATTTTCATTATACCGCCCACCAAATGCTTCGTCTGACTGGATTGACCTTTTTGAAGTAGAATTGTCAATTGCACAGACAACAGGATTAGAAATTGTTATCATGGGTGATTTCAATATTGAACATTCAAATTGTTCAAACAAAAAGTGGCTTCACTTGGTTGAGATATTTGACCTCAAACAAATGGTATCCAGCCCTACACGTGTCACAAACAGTTCAAGCTCAATAATCGACCATATCTACTGTACAGATTCTGAAAAAATCTCTGAATTTTTTGTGCCCCATTATTCTATAAGTGATCACTTTCCAATCTGCCTCACAAGAAAAATTAATCAAAAACTTAAAAAGTCTAACCATATAACGACATCCTATAGATGTTTCAAACACTTCAACGAAGAATTGTTTCTAAATGATTTAACAGAGGAATTGAGTCGTTTTTCTCTAAGTGAATCTGATATAGAAGATGATTTGTCCACCTGGTACAAATTGATCACTAAGCAGCTTGACCAACACGCACCAATCAAAACGAGACGGGTGAAATCAAAACATATGCCAGAATGGTTTTCCTCAGAAATTGCACAAGCCCGTATAAATATATAATATATGTAAATCAGAAAAGATAAACATTAACATCGATAATCACCAAATTGACACCGTTAGCTCACATAAGCTTTTGGTAGTATATATTGACGAAACCCTGAGCTGGAATCCCCACATTGACTACCTCTGCTCAGTAATTACCTCAAGAATAACACTCCTAAAACAGTTATCATTCTATGTTCCTGAAAACATACAGAAACTTTTTTATCAGAGCTACATATTGCCGTTGATACATTGAAAGAATAAATAAACTACAGAAAAGGGCAGCACGCATAATCTTAAAAGCTGACTTCACTACACCATCGGCAGATATGTTTCAGCGTCTCGGATGGATGTCCGTAAAACATCGTATTGATTATAATAAATCTGTCATGACTTATAAAGCACTTCACAATCTTACTCCACCTTATATATCAGATTTACTCACACCGAAAGCTCAAATAAATAATAGAACACTTAGATCGTCTGAGGATGGTTCTCTAGCACAGCCAAAAGCCAGGACTGCATTCTATACAGGTTCTTTTACTTTCTCAGCTCCAAAACTTTGGAACAGCCTCCCTACAGCTGTAAAATTGGCACCGTCTTTAAATGCATTCAAACGAGCTGCCAAAGAAGTCTTCTGAATGAATATCTGTTGTTTTAAAACCACTTAATATATTTCTTTTTTAATGATTTTAAATGATATCATGCGATATTAATCCTTTTTAATGGTTTTAAATGATATCATGCGAGATGTTTTATATACCCAGGTTTAAAATAGTTGGTACTGTTCTCTTTCTGTGTGCATCCATTTTGGCAACTATGAACTGTCTTTGATACTCATGCACTCAGAATCGACCATATTCTGTTGAATTATGGTCGCATGCGATAGCAAGAGGTTAATTACAATTATAATCTATGTAAACTGAGCATAGGTGATGCTATATGTGAGAAACAGGGGTGTGACGCATGTGCATTGTCCTTCCGTCACATTCCCTGTTTCCCCGTATACAGCACAGGCAAGAGAACATATTAAATGTTTCATATTTTTGATAATAGCGATAACTTAAACTGTGTGCACGGTTTGTATTTGCTATTTGTATATATGTATATAGTTTGTTTTTCATATGTTTTATGTTCAGAGGGCCACATGGTAGAATGGCTTTCATGCCAAATGTATCACACTCTTGAAATATAGTATAAATAAATAAATAAATAAATAAATGCAGATATTCAACGAACAATTCCATCTAAATTCTATCAATCTTTATGAGATATCCATTAGAACATAAAGGGTTAAAGAACCAAACTTCCATATGCTGACACATATATACCGCTTTGATTTTCCCTATTCTGCAATATGCTTAAAAGTACCTCCACGAGGGTATACATCGACATAGACGCGAGAAAACCTTATTTTTACATTTCTGAAGACAAGTTTCTCGTCCATGGCATTTCGTATATTTTTTCGTCTAAATTTTGTTTACACATATAATGGTAGAGAAAGACATGTGCTCTACGAAGGCTGATCTTTATTTGCCAGTGACAAACAAAACCTAAATGGTTGCAAGCCGAGGTAGGAAACCAACACTTTCATCGGTGCTCTCATCCTGTAATTCTCAGTGATTAATCAGACGTGATGTTTGTTCCAAAGATACAGGGTCCTTTATTCTTGCCATAGACACCAGATCTGGTTGGTTTGGCCAATGAAAATTTGTTTAATTTCTCTTATCACCTGATCGTTTTTGTGGTCAAACATACCTCGCATTTCCTATCTACACACTTCCAGTAAGTATGTTCCTTATTGATACGATCTTCTTTGGAATAATCTTTGTAGGGTATTTTAGGGTGTCCCTGTTGCTAGTATAGAACTGCACTTCTTCCATTTTAGTGATGTAGTGAAATCAATATGGCGGACAACAGGCAGATCGTCTAAATATTTGAGGAAAAAAGTGAGAAAAATAAAAAAGACAAAACATAACAAAGGTGTGCCATTACGTCTAAAAATTCTTAAATCTTTTTCGACGAAATGTCGTACCAGACTGTTTTATTTCACTTGTTGTATTAGACGAAGAAGTGTCTATTCGACGAAATGGGTTTAGACGAAATGTCGTGCACCCCTCGTGAAGAGGCTCACATAGCCTGAACTAGCTTTGTGCCTATTTTGTAAGGAGCGCTAGCGATAAGGCGTATATTTTCCTTAGTTGACATGATTACAAAACCTAAATTTTCAAATTGCCTTAATGTTTTTAAAATTGGTCTGCTTCGGTAGTAAAATATGCATAGAAAGCATCAAAATAGGTTTCAAAGCGATTTGTCATTTGAAAAATCGTGGAAACTTGCGCCTTCTACCCCCACCCCTCATTTTACGTCTTTAGACTGGGTGCCGTTTAGACGAGAGTTTTAGTAAATCCTTAGCAGGTTTTCAAAAAGTAAAAGTGCTAAAATATTAAGGATATAAGTGCCCTTCATTTCCAAAACTTTGCGGTATTCCTTCTACGCATCCGTACGAAATATACTTAAAATTGTGACGTTTGTCATTGAAAAGATGAAACTGGCGTCTATCAGTTTGTTTTAGATGCTTTTCCCCCTAGACCCAAGATGCCATTTGAACAATTAAATGTCGCTATACAAATATATAACATATGTAAATGGCGTCTTGGGTCTAGGGGGGAAAGGGGTTGTATAAGCGAAAGAAGACATCAAATATCTGACAAAAATAGACCACTTTGCAAGATGGTCGTTTTTATTGTACATCAACTGTATAAATAGTTTTAATGTATTGTTTGTCTTTATTGACCTGAGACATTTGAATATTCAATGACCTTTCTCGGTAATCATCGGATTCCGAAAAGAAAGTCATGTTCTAGGCTCTGAATCATACTTTAAATGTATGCATTTGAAATACACAATACGTCTAGTCCAGTGAGTAAGGCGTTGAAGTTGGAACCCGGGGTATCGGGTTCGAATCCCTTTAGGGGGTCCATTTTTTTTAAAAAAAAATGCGCTTGAAAATCAGGCGCAGCACGAAATAATCGTTCAAATACTTCAATGAACACGCGACTGCACATATTTTATATCAAAAGCTATTAGAATGTCTTCCAAAAGGCCTCTGAATTCAAGTGAAAAGTCAAAGGTTATAGGCGTATTAGATTATTTCAAGGGGCACTCTAAAGAAGGCAACGGGACATGTATTCAACAGACGGTTGATGCAACTGGAGTTAGCCGTGCCACGATTTTCAGGCTACAGAAAGAGTTGAAGGAGACGGGAAAGCTCTCATCACCTGAAAGGCCACACACCCGTAAAGCCTACAAGCCCATCGACGACTTCGACCAGACGGTCATCAGGAATAAGATCAGACAATTTTACACACACTACAAGATGCTTCCGACCTTGCGAAGTCTGCATGCAGCGCTGAAAACCGAAATCAGCTACCCAGGAGGTCTGGAGCTACTTAGGAAAACCCTTAAAGATATGGGATATAAGTGGAAGAAGACACAAGACAACAGGACTGTCCTCATAGAAAAGCCTGCCATTTTATCCCTGCGGTACAAGTTCTACGAGAGAAAACATGAACTACAGGAGAATGGCTATAGCTTCGTATTTATAGATGAGACGTGGATAGATACGGCTAATTCTCAGAAGAGATGCTGGCAGGGTCCAGGCCTGACCGGTGTTCAACCACCGTGTAACCGTGGCCAGAGACTGGTCGTCGTACACGCAGGGTCCAGAAAAGGATTCATCCCAGAAGCCAAGCTTGTATATAAAGCGTCATCTTCAACCGGAGACTACCACAGCGAAATGGACGGGAAGCAGTTTACGAAATGGCTCGAAGAAAGACTTATTCCAAATCTTCCAGACAAGTGTGCCGTCGTCATGGATAACGCAAGTTATCACTCCATGCAGACAGAAAAGTGTCCAACATCCAGCACAAGAAAGGATGACATTAAGGTGAATAAACTAACCAATAAAGCGCCAGCAAAAAATGAATCCGAAAATGTTGTCTGCATAAGTCGTCTGCTGCATATATATGATACTATTATTGGTTAATGAAAGTATAGAGGTAAACAGTGTGGACCCTGATCAGAATTATCTCACTGGATCTACACTGTCGAAGAGGCTTCTAAAACATTTCAGCAGACGACAAAAGCAGACGACGTTTGCTGTGATTGACGCTTTAAGGGCTAAATCAATTTTTTTAATGTACTGCATTGAATCAAATCGCGACAGCATACAGCATTTAATCTTCCAAGTTCAAGGCCAAACAAGACTGAAATCAGCCTGCTCAGCAGTTAAGACTAGCTTACTTATGCAAATCATATTACAGCTAAGAAAGCCATTATTCTATCTAAATAGCAAAGAATTACGTAGTTGATAAGGCTGCGTGGATGCTTATGTTGATCCCCACGTTGATTGTAGGTATACATTAACAATAGATTTTCACGTGAAATTGTTCAATTTTATTTCCTAATATTTTTCAGGTATGGCTCCAGAGACATGGCATAGCTTACGACAACGACATGCTGAAACCCAAGCTTCTAGACCTTGCCAGATTGAATAAACCAGCCACATCTTATAAAGTAGATGAGATCATAAGAAGTCATGGCCATGAAGTCCTCCGCCTACCGCCCTATCACCCAGAGTTCAACGCCATTGAACTCATATGGAGCCAGTTGAAGCAGATTGTCCGTCAAAAGAATGTTACGTTCAGGTGCGTCACATATTTGTAATAAAAGTCTGGCATTTGATACTGATTTTATGTTGGATTTAAACATGTGTCGAATTGCACTTTTTATATAGAGGATCTTACATGAGTGCACATGCTCATTGAATTTATTAAACGAGTTGGGGAAAGACATAAAATGCGAGGCTTGCCGAGCATTTTATCTCTTTTTCGCAACGAGTTTAATAAATTCAATAATACAAGAGCACGAATGTTAGATTCTATTTATCATATGACATTAAGAATACTTTGAAATATCATTTCTGTCGTAAACGTTAAAATTTTGTCATTATGTACGCAACGTTGTTATGGACGTCATAACGTTTCCCGTAAATCTGTAAAGCACTAGTGGTTTATCGGTTTTATTGCATGGCGTTAATTCACTCCCAGACGCGACGTCATATGATAAAACTACTTACATATTTTTATTTCAGACTTGATGATTTAATCAAAATCACAGACGAGGCATTTTCAGAGATCGGGGAAGACAGATGGAGTCGGGCTTACGACCATGTCGAGAAGACAATTCAGGAGATGAAAGATTCTGATCACTACACTGGGCAGCAAATGGAACCATTCATAATTCATGTCACTGGAAGCTCTGACAGCAGCACTGACACGGCCAGTGAAGGTGAAACAGACAACAGCAGCACTGACACAGCCAGCGAAACAGAGATGCTTTCATGACTCCTTTTTGAAATAGTGTTCATGTTGTATTTTGTCATTTGATTAGATTCTGCTCATTATAAAATAAAATATGATAGAAAAAATATAAGTAGATATAAAAAATAATAAAAAAAATAATCAGCAAGCAAACAAAAATAAAACAAATGAAATAAAGAATCGAGATGTCATTAATACATACAGACTATTTAAATGAGTTAAAAAAATGAAGAAAATCACAAAAAAATCGTATACACCTGAGTTTCGAACCAGGAACCTCTCGATCTTAAATTACTTGATGAACCTCTGGGCTATTATACCATATTAACCATTTTCCTTATCTAAAAGTCATAAGAGGTGCTGTGGAACGGTCGTCACTCGGAAAAATACGAATAAGTACGAAGCACAAGGCGGAGATTGGCGAAAATTAATCAGTCTCATGTCAAATATGACAGACTATACATAGCGCGATAGGACGATTGTTTACCCTTGCATAAAGGTCTGGTTCCCGTATAGGTTGCTGAATAACAAGCACAGTTGATGATCGAAATAAATTATCATTCAATAAGAAGTAGAGTAATTACATGCATTTAGAAAACCCCGTTTTAAATATACTAATTCGGGGGCAATGTTGCATCGACGGCTCGTCTATATATATATTTGTTGAATGTGCCAAGTTTCTCTAGTCGTTGTTTCAACAAAATAAAACGAACGTCTATTTTAGGGAGATTGCTCGCTTTATCGCTAGAAATTCTTTATTCTTTTTGTTTTTGCATTCTGAGTGATTTGAGTCTCTCTTTTGTTGTCTGCCGATTTTTTTTAAAAAGTCCACTTTTAAAACATTTTATTCAGGAAATCCACCAGTTTCAAAGAGTTTGGATCCAGAGCAGGCCTGACATTTTGTCAGACCTTATCTGGGTCCTAAGTTACTATTTGAAAGCAATGCCAGCAGGAGACAAAAATCGCCACTTGCAAAGGGAAGGACGAATCGGATGCATTTTTAAACCAGACAGGTTGTCAGAAATATGAATTTCTAAACATTAACATAGGTTTTATCTAAGCCATACATAATTTCTTAATGCTTCTACTTCATTTTCCCTATTGTCCTGGCCAAGTACTTTTACACACGACCACCACCAGTACATGTACACACACGTTTGGGATATACTCTGATATCTATATGTACACATAGGCTTGGCCATTATTTGGGCGTCAATATTTTTAATTTGGATAAATTTGGAGGGTTTTCCAGAAAAAATGAATATTTTGGGGTGTGTGAATATTTGTGTGGATAATGTTGGAGGTCACCACTTTTTGGTGATTCATATTAAGATCTATGAAAAGTCCAGATTCTGAATTGAAATAATGTTATAAGATATGCTAAAATAACAAATATTTTAGGGTATGCCTGAAAGGCTTGATATTTTTTAGGGTAAACAGTAGATGCTAGAGCCGAGCCTGTGCAGCAAGAAAACGAGATGCGTCGTTAAGCACTAAAACAAACAAAAGCAATTTTTTAACTTGTTAAGTAAATGCAGAAGGAGAATACAAAAGTATTTAGGGGCCTTTGGCGATAATCGTTTCTGCATAAGCTGGTCAAATTAATCTGCGATATTTTAATGTAGATACCTTTTCTAATATCCTGACAACGTTACTAAGAAAGATTTATGCTGAAAACGCTGTCTTTGAAGAGCAATGCCAGTTTTTAAACATCAGCTACTGTAAAAAAAATAGAAAAAATGTCCATTTTACCATCATAAAAGTTGTTTCTTTTACAACGTATTGTGATCAATAATTAACCTTTCCAGCGTTTCGTTAGTAAAGCGGGAAAGAATTGTCTTTTTGATACGTAGGTATATGCTTAGCCAATCAAGCAGCTTGATTAAATCACGAGTTATTGAAAGATTTGAATTGCACGTGATATAGAAATCAGTTCTAGCGAGCCGCAAGTCCAGTAAACATCAACTTTAAAGTGCCAAAATAGTTGATTGATAAAAAATTAGTATTATGGTGCATGCTATGGGTTGAATTTTGCATGTCAGGTAAGGTCCGACTACCTGCCCCTGAGGTTGTTTTAGCACTATTAGACGTTGGACACACGTTTCCTCCCTCTTGAAGGTGTGGTTTTTCGTGGGCCATTGCTTGCAATCGAGGATGGGTGACCCATATAATATTAAGACTGTTCTTTAAACGTCGAAAGTCAAGTCTTAAGAGACGCATACCGTCCGTCTTAAAATAGAATTAACTGCCATTTTGAAATGTCATGTCCGTGTCCATCTAGCAAATAAATGCTCGCCTATTGCAAATAGATATTTGTGTTACTTTTATATCAGGTTTTAGATAGACACAGGGGTATTTAAATCTTGAATTTATGTAGGCCTGTGTCTATATATTGAGTTTAGAAAAGACGAGCAATAGTACAGTATAAATTATCCCCATTATAAACAATCCCAGTTTCCAGCCTTACAAATTCAAAAACAGGTTGTACATTAAAATCGCAATTGAAAGTTAGCAATAACAAAATGGTGTTTCCTTCATTATACCACGTTTTTTTTAAAAGCGGTATGTCAATTCTTACCAAAGTTTGTCCGTTGTCTATCAGTGTGTCTGTCCATATGCAGTGTTTTTTTTTCAATATTATCTACTCCTTGACCATTGGCCTCAGCAGCTTCAATATTTGTAGATGCATAGGTCACGTGATGTAGAGGGTATTGGGCATTGTTTCAAGTGACTTGACTCCAATGGCATTGGTCAAATAATTTATTTTCATGCTAATGTATCGTCTCTGTAACCCTAGTATGTATCACCTTCAAACTTTGCAGTTGCATAGGTCATATGAAACTTAAAAACAATTAGAGCTATACGAGACTGAGCGAAGTACCTGCAACTATGCAATGCATACATTTCTGGTTAAAGTCCTTTGAAATTGAAAATCTGATTAAGTTATCTGATTAATCTGGTTAAGTTAAAGTCACAAAGACTGTTTGAGAAACATTCGTGAAACTTACACAATGAAATATATTGACTTGATAGATGACCATCAATAGAGATAAAGGTCAGACCATCCTTAACATGTGTTTGTTTTCCCCATACTCATACTCACAAATTTCCATGTTGGTAGGAAGGTTATTTTTCAGGATTTGTTTAAAAGAGATTAAAAATAAAAACAACAACTAAATTCTTAGTGAAACGAGCATGATATTTTTTAGGTAGGTGGCGTTTGGAGCGAGTCAGTCAGGTGACAGCAAACAAATTTGCTGTAAGAAAGCCCTCAAAATACTGTAATTAAGTTGGCTTGTGAACAAATATCTCTTAAATGTTGTGAAATGGTGTACTGTTTCACACTGAATGGTGGCAGAAATATATTAGATTTTCCGGTTTGACCTTTGGTTCAGATATTGGATTAGGTGGTTGCTTTTGGGACACTTAAAATGCCTATGGTTTGTTGATAACAACAAACGTTTTTGATCGCTGATATGACATTGCCAAAGGTCAAGGTTTCATAAATGTCATACTATGTCATCTTTAAATGTAGATATTTGTGATGTGTTTGTCAATCAAATGACCCTCGCCTAGTTTTATTTATCAAATCAAGAAGGATTATACCTTGAAGTTATATGATGTTTGAGCTTTGTCCAAGCAGGGCTCTAAAAGTAAGTAATGATGCAAAGATCAGGAATCGATACAATCAAGTACCACACCTGACCCAGGATACCAATGGGAAAGTGACAAACTCACAGAAGACACCACAAACGAGAGCCAAGAGGTCAGCCCTTTCCCAGCAGGTGACCACAAAGCACATATAAACAGACGCGCACAAAACATAGCAAACATAAGACAGAACAAAAACATAAAAGATCCACAAAAGAAGTACCGCCTTGGAACGGTCAGTAAAATATTTTACTGGAGGGCTTAAACCGGTTTAACGGCGCCAACCTCACCCTTAATTCAGATGTGGATCAAGACACATAGATATTTGGTTTGCATGAAAGACCCCTAACTTATCAATGCATCATCTCCTAAAACATATAAATCAAGATATAACAAGGAGATAAAGCAAGGATAAGGACTCAACAGTAAATTAAACTGAATACCGGAGCAAAAGAAATCCAACAGGTAAACCCCGGTGGGCCCGACAAACAGCCAAAGCATCAGGCCCCTACCATCTCATCAATAGATAAGTCTTTAAGTCGGAACCATCTAAAACCCCCATCTGAAATACTCTATCTTCTACCCCATTCCCACAATCAGCAATAATAAAATGTACCAGTTTATCAGTTTTTACCCTACTGGTGGCTTTAATATTAGTAAGCAGCAACCAGGCAGTAGGGTTCAACTGATAAATTTCTTTATACAGGGAAAACTCTTTATAGCGACATTCTTTATAACAGCAAAATTCTTAACAACGTCAATAGCATTTGCACAAATGTACCAGTTTAGCTTTAATTTGAATTCATTACAACAGAAATTCAGTTTAACGTCAAATTATTTGGCGACAAACAGTGTCATTGTAAAGAGGGTTGACTGTATTAGCAGCAACCAACCAAAAGGGTTAAACAAATAAATATTAAAATGAACAGCAAATTTCAGAAAATTTCACATAGAGACTAGTAGGATTAAACAGATAATTTGCTTTAATCTTTACCTCTCACTCAACAATTATTTAGTTCTGTATATACAAGTCTTCCTGGGCTGAGCAAGTACTATTGCAGTGGATAAAGTGTCTTGCTCAATGACACAACACAGTGACACTGCTGGCGATGAGCCTTGAACTTGCATAATGTAACCCTTCGGTCTCAAGTCTAACACTCTTCCAACTGAGCCAATGTACTCCAGTAAAACTGATAAATCTGTGTGTATATGTTTGTAAGCAGCAACCAGTAGGGCTTAACTTAATTAATATATATATTTTACGTGTACAATAACAAGAGGACCTAGTCACCCTGGATTACTCACCTGATGGTTTTTAAAGCTTTTACATATGTATCAATTAGAAACTGTCATGACCCCTATTGAACCCTGGGGTGGAGGGTAATGGTCCCAAAAGTCATACAAGTAACTTTAAAACATTTAAAAGAGGACCACTTGATGACGTTATTTATCAAATATAATGGTTGTAGGCGATTGTGGTTTCAGTCAAGAAGATTTTTAATGTTTTCATTCCAAGAGTTTTTAGCTCATTTTAGTTTAGTTTTAATATGCAATGAAACTGGACTGCGACTCTAGAGGACTGTATAAACTGCTGCCAACATTGGTCCAAATCCAGCCAGATTTTTAGAAGGGGATTTCCTTTACAGCAATTGCTGACAACCAACGATTGAGATTCAATGACTACAAAAGCTTACCTTGAGCCTTTCAGTCAGGTGAACTAAAATGGAGCATCAATCATCTGCCCTTGGCTCTCACTGTCCTGTGGAAATGTTTGACTTTGTTCCTCATCTCTGTCCTAGGACTCCTTCTAAACCCTGATTGGTACTTGAAGAATAAAATAAAAGTCATATACTATAAAAAGTCAAAATACAGGACACCTGAAAGCCATTCTTAACTGGAACATTAATGTGTCACTACACATTGCATGATATTCAGTGTGCGTCTAGGCATTTTATACTGAAAGTGGCTCAGACTGAGTCCTCAATTACAAACTAAAATACATAATGCTTATTTGACAGCTTATCAGGTAAGGAAGCAGTGATATTTATAACGTTTTAATGACTTCCACCTTAGGTTCTGTATCTGATTTTCTGGAGAAACTTTCAGACATTGTCAAACAGTGTAGACTCAGATCATCTGCTGCAGAGTAAAGAGTCTATTCAGGGTCTGAGCTGTTAACAAAAAAATTGTATTAACTCTTTCAGTATTAGTGTCTTCTGCTGATAATATTTGCGAACAGTTTGGACCCAGATCACAGGCTTACAAGTAGTCCTATTTTTTCTCTCTTTGAAACAGCAATTTGACTAACGCATCTTAAATCTAGATTTCAGTAAGCGATAGAAGGGAATTAGTTCAAAAACTGTATAACTTTCTAGTTGATGTTGTATGTACTAGCATATTGATAAAGCAAAAATATTTCTCTAAGTGCTTGAGGTGTAAGCTGCCCGATACGTATGGTGTACCACTCTTAGGTTGAAACACTTAGAGTTACAACTGAATAAGACTCATTTGAAGGTGTTTGTCCCCGCGATAGAGTGGGAATATTATTCAGACCAACTGTGTGTCAAGAGAGTTCTTCCACGTTTAGGAGAATTTGGTGCTCTGCGTGTGGTGACATGCGCGTAATTTGATCTTGCTGCTCCCTGGAATTATTAGACATTCCTTAATGAAGCCAAGATTAGTTCTTGTTTGTTATCATTATGCTAGTAGAAAATGACTAGTTTATTTTGCATGAAGCTAAAGCGCTAAACAAATTTCAACATTGCAATGTTCCACCAGAAAAAAATATTTCAAACTTGAAAGTAAACTTAGAGCATCTAGAATCTTACAACTGAAAAGTTTTTTGTAGTTAACTCAATGAACCTAAGAAGTTAAAATGACTAAGTTATTTTTTCATGAATCTATAGCGCTAAACAATTTTCAACATCACAACTTTCAAATAGAAAAAAATATGACATGGTGATACTGCTTTTTATGCTGACAAAAACATTTCAAGCTGGCACTGTAACCTCAGAAATTGTTTTACATCTGGCTTGAAGGTTTTTTAAGTTACCTCAATGAACTACATTAGAAGTTAAAAATGACTAAGTTATTTAGCTCTACGATACTAAACTTCTATTCATATTATTTTTTTGTTCCAAAGATCATAAAACGCTAAATGATAATTTCAAGCTGATACGGTGAACTCAGAATATCTAGAATCTTCTTGCATCTGACTTGAAGTTCTTCTAGTTAATGAGCCTAAGAAATTTAAATGACTAAGTTATGATAGCGCTAAACAAATTTCAACATCACAATTTTCCACCAGAAAAGTATTTCAAACTTGCAACTCAGAGCATCTAGAATCTTACACCTGAGCAGCTTTTTTGTAGTTACCTCAATGAACTTAAGAAGTTAAAATGACTAAGTTATTTTTCATGAAGCTATAGCGCTAAACAATTTTTAACATCACAATTTTCAAATAGAAAAAAATATGACATGGTGATACTACTTTTTATGCTGACAAAAACATTTCAAGCTGGCACTGTAAACTCAGAATTTGTTTTACATCTTGCTTGAAGTTGTTTTATGAAGCTACCTCAATGAACTACATAAGAAAATAAAAATGACTAAGTTATTTAGCTACTAAACTTCTATTCAAATTAATTTTTTTTAAATTTTCAATATCGTGTTCCAAAGATCATAAAACGCCAAATGATAATATCAAGCTGAAACGGTAAACTCAGAACATCTAGAATCTTCTTATATCTGACTTGAAGTTTTTTTTAGTAAATGAACATAAGAAATTTAAATGACTTAGTTATTTCAAACATACAATTGAGGGGTAATAGCTTGCCCTCCCCCCCCCCCCCCCGTTCGCTGACATTAGCATAATTGAACCAGATTTCGCTGACATCAGCATATTTGATGGCCGCAAGCTATCACCCCTCAATTGTATCTACTACCTGGATGATAAAAAGTAGGAGTTATAAGGGGTTTCTGTGCACTCTCCAATTGCACATTTTCATTAAAAGAAACACACATGGCTAAAAACGTGTATGTGGCATTTATGAGAAGCCCGTTATAGGAGGGAAGGAGAACAAAAACCCCAAAACGAAATCCCTTTACTTGAGAGTTGGACATAATCATTTGATTGCTCAATACACCGATTGTAAAAACGGCTTGTGTGGTGGTGGTTAGAAAACAGCAAAACAGACTAACAGGTCTATACATTTGTGAGCAGCAAATACTGAATCGCTTAACGTATATGTGGCAGCATGATAAATTTCATGCTCAGTTGAGTTGTGGATGGAAAAAATATTGCGCAGTCTGATCAAGATTCAGAGTATTTTCGCTTCCTGAACCCTAACAGTGTGACTCAAGTCTAATTTAATGTTATAAATACTCAATTTTTGACATCTTCTGCTGTCTATTTAGGCGAAAAGGTGTATAAAAAGTCCTGTCACATTACAAGAGATGAATGAATAGTGGCCATCAGCAAATTTCGTTTCACTGTGTACGCTTTTTTGTTCAGTTTTATTTTATTTTTTTCAATTTATGGTGCAACAACGTAACCCTATATATGTTGGATACCTTAAACCTTATCATCGAGTCTACACCAAGACTCGTCCAATTTTATCTAGTTTTTGCCCACTGGGTCCATAGTGGCCCACTTGTGAACCTCATCAAATGTAGACCAAGAAACTTGATCGATTACTAAGGTTTTGCCAGCGAGAGGGTCGATAGTGGCTCTCTTATAGGTGTCATTGAAAAAACATGATCAGAGATGGTGTAAATATGACACTGTTTACGAAATAAAGGAACAGATGTACAACTGTTAACTAAGAGGTACCTCTTTTTCATTTCGAAGAATAATTCCATCAGCCAAAAGTTGCAACAATCGCAAATTCACCATGTCGTCTTCCATCAGTCCATGCCATGACGCCCAATTATCTAGCTCTTCAATGGTAATGAATCGCCCATATTGGTTATCTTGTAAGAAAATTAACAGTTTAAAAGTCCAATGGATACCACAGGGTTTTCTATCATTCATTCCCTTTCTTTGCCTTATATCCTTGGAAAATTAAACATTTATTTTACCGCAATATTTTGAGTATTTAAAGTGAATAGTTTTCCCACTGCTGTGGTTAATTGACAAAGAGGGTACAATGATGACCAGGGTCCGAAATTACAACGCCCCCTGAGAGTTAAGGAAGACTTAAGTTAAGTATTGATTTCCAGGATGCGAAAAATAACGTTTAAAACCGATTAAGATCAAAATAGTTCTAATTTTTCTGAAGATCACAATGATATCTTTGATCACAAATACCACATCGATCCAGGCAATTAATTTAGCATTTTATATAGCATGTTGAAATATCAATACTTAACTTAAGTCTTGCTTAACTTTAAGGAGGCATTGTAATTCCGGGCCCAGGTATATAAACAGACCAGATTCATACAACGTTGCCATTGGACACTATACTCCAATACAGACAGAACCACAAATCGTTTTGAAGTTTCCAAGTCATGTATGTGATTATCTGCTGAATAACTGAATAGGTATACGATCAGCATAAGTCTATCTGTGTGCTTAGATCAAATTTTATATTTTGATGTCTACAAAATAACTCTGGACCACACTTTGTCATTAGAACCATCCAATACAGAGTTTTTGAAAACGAGAACAGGAATCAAATCTGGTTAAACTGATTTGAGACATTTGATACATTCAGATTTTGGACTAAGAGATATTGAGAATCATTGATGCACTCCTATCACATATATGGATTGGCTAACTTATGTAGCAAACAGTGAAAGTGTGATTTCTCACATTGAGTCAGTATTGAAAGATATTAAACAAGCTTCAGAAAAAGAAGATATGGATTTTGAAAATCTTATTTCAAACATAGATAGCTTGATCATGATATAAAACGATCTAGTTACATTGTACTTTGATCATCATATCTGAGTTCAACATCATGGAAAGAAGCAAGAGAGAAGAAATATTTGAAAATTCCACTTGCGAATATTTTGTAGAATATTATTGTTCTGCATTTAATCTTATTTTCTCATGATGGGATCACTTTGGAAGAGATTCAGCAGAAACTCAACAGTCCTGAAACTTTTGAAGATTTCAATAGACTTTGGTGGATTAGCATCGGTTATTTGATGGAAAAGAGACACTGGTTACATTTGAGAATTATCAGTTGTTATATAAAGGTTGGATATAACTTGGATGTCATGCGACAATTTTAAACCCAATCACGGTTTCTAGCTATGGTTTCTACTTTAATTGCATGACGGTGGGTCAGGCCTCAGACTCAATGACAGCTTTAATTAGTGGGTTGGTGCCTGATTCTTATCTATAGTTGGGCCCTTCGTGGCTCAACTTGAGGTTTTCTTTAGCTCAGACTATCTGTGAGTCGTGAGCCCTTTTTTGCTTCATTATGGTGTGTTAATTTGATTGGAGTTTTTTTCCATGATGATACATTGTACATTGTAATAGTTAGAAGGCCTCCATGCGACCTGAACATTTTTGTACTTCAACAACAGCAGAATCTAGGGCGAAGATTAGCTACAAGTAAAATACATTTAAGCTCCATGGTGGCTTGGACTGCCTTCCTTTCTAAGGTGGTGGTTCTGTTGTTGTTGATTTGTTGTTGATTGTTGCTCCCGTTGTGGGAGTCTTAATTGTTGTATTTTTTGTTGTACGTTATTTTATGTCCATTAAAGTTTTGCAATCATATTGATGAGTTTTGCTTTGCTTGGTTTGTCTTCCTGGTGTCTCGTTATTGTTGTGTGCCTCTTCCTCGCGGTGCCATGCGTTTGTCTGCGGTTTGTGATTGCGGTAGTTCCTGATCATACTCACTTACTAATTATTATTTTGTAAAATATGTGTCTCTGACAATCCTAGTGTGATCGAATTTCTCTACAACCAAAATCGAGACCTTTCCTTGACTATAAATAGTGGGGACACAACTGAGATAGAATCATTTCACTTCTAACTTCCAAAGAGTAAAGATGACTAATAATAGAGATCCAGGGATGGCTAAAGTCTATGATAAGAAGAACCTCTACTACCATAGAGTATCATTGAAGAAACCTTTATCTCAAGAAAAAAAAACTTTGATGCAGCCATTAGAAGATACTTTGAGACAATAAGACAAGCTGAAACCACTTTATGGAGAATGAAACCATTGTCATGATACTGGACATTGGATTGGAGATTGTCCGGAGGCTAAGAAATTAAAAGAACAGCAGATGTCTACTGATAATTAGCCTGCATAATGACAATGTTATATCTGTGGACTTGGGGATCATTGGGCTCTAAATTGTCCTAAGAGAGCAGAGGATTTTACATCTCAACAGTCTTCCTTATCCAGTGAGAAGCAACAGACAAAGTCATTGAAACCTTCATGGAAACGAAAGACTTTTGGACCAGATATCTCTGGCATCAATCTTAAGAGAAGACGCTTGGGCACTCATTAAATGAAGACAGCTATCAGTGCGAAGACAGGGAAGACACCTTATTGTTTCATTTGTAAATCAGAGATGGTTGTGGAGAACTGAAATAAACCCATTCCTTATGATGAACCAGGCTATGACTCTATAATGCATATTCAATAAAATTTTTAATAAACTCTGGGGACTTTTAGTGATTCTCAATAGCGGTTTTGAATTTAATTAAAATCATGGTGTTGAAATTGTGTTTGTCATTTATTTGGATTATTCTTTACAGAAACTAATTGAGTAGCCCCGAGAAGGACTGTTTGTTTTAAAGTTTCCTAAGTAATATAATATTTCTTACTTAGAAGATTCTAAAATAGGTCATACGACGACTACAGGTTTTCTGGGATCAATTCCTCTGCGGGCAAGGAATTGCTTCAATCCCAATAAATTTGTTGTTTCTCCACCTCATTCCAATCTTTTCACTGCAAAACAGCACACAACTTAGTCAACTAAATTTTTAGAGAGACACAAAGTGCGTTGGGTTATATAATCGGATAGGTAGATTGACCTACATTCTACTCCTCCGCTAGAGAGAGCAGCTCTCATTTGATTAGTCCATTAGAAGATCACACCATAATCGCATCATTAGGAAATACTACAATCACACTCAACTTATGGTATCTATGGTCTTAAAAAGTGCAACATATTAAGTTATTCTTTCTTGAAAAATTGGGTGGCCCGGAAAAGGGCTGGTTTGGTGATCAAATTACCACATAGACATAATCTAAAAGCAAGGACCTCTGCTTGGTCTGCAGCCGCATTTAGGTCATCGCACACCCCACTGTTCAACCGTTATAGTCCTTTAATATGAATATAGAAGGATGGATATCTGCCTCCGCATCCCAATCCTCAGAATAATGAGGTATGGGGGGGGGGGGAGAATTATCCCCCCAATCTTCCTCCTCGTCACTGATAGTATCTGTCTTTATTTCAATTTTGGCATCATTCATTGAATTTTCCATTCTCCTGGACATCTCAAGCATCTTTTGATGGTTCTCAATCATCTGGAGAAGCAATTCTCCAGTATCCTTAGCAACGTTCAGAAAACGACTAGCAAACGCCTAGTAGCTTCAGACACAATCTTTCCGTGCTCCTCCAATTACCCCATACGTAAAAACAAGTCCAAATTGCATGCCATGTTGTTGTTGATGTTGTTGTTGTGTAGCACAAGACTAAATACAAATTTGAGTTTTGAAACGAGCTATTATAGTTTTCAAAGGGGTTTGCCTAAATTGAAGTCCTCCGCTAGAGAGAATAATATATACTCATTTATTTCACCAAACCAGAGTTAACTCGATTTCTTAAAGCGTAGAAATTTTAAACTAGGTCAATCTGCTTGACAAGTATAAAAGACTTGTGTTTTGTGTCTTGTGTTTCTCATGCTTTCGCGTCTGTTCATTGATGCCTTGTGGTCACCTGCTGGGAAAGTGCTGACCTCTTGGCTCTTGTTGGTGATGATTGTTGTATTTTTGTTACTTTCCAATGTGGTTTCCTGGGTTCAGGTGTGGTCTTGATTGTATCGTTTCCTGATCTTTGCCGTCTTCCTTACTTTGAGCACATTACATTTTCACCATTCATGATCATGGAGTCATCACTGACAATAGATGATATGATCAACAATCCTAACCTTTTGCTATCAGCAGTGAATGAGACGATTGCTAGCGATACGACACAACAGTATTATACACCACAAACACCCTCAACGTATATACCTCACCCTGTTTAACAGATGCTACAAAAACAACGGTCAAAGACTCAATTCATAGAAGTCATACTCAAGCAACTTAATGAGTTAAGGTCCAAAGTGAAGAACTTAGAAGAACTGTCTCAGCAGCATAGGGCTACACTGTATGTCTGGTATCTACAATATTTGGCATTGTGTGATGCCCTGGTAGTTTTCAAACTGTGTGTAGGGGCCAGGTACTTGTCTTTTTCTATGGACACAGCACCAGAATGTATCTTATGAAAGAGAAGAAAGGAGGACAGATCCTTACAGGCCTCAAGAGATGGCCACTCAAGCTTGTCCAGCATCTCGCCGACACTACTTTTATTTCGCCATCTCCTGTAGGTCCAGCGGGCTGCTGTCCTCTGAACTATCTCTACCTGGTTTATCTGAAGTTTCGAATAAGGGCTCCACATGGGTGCTGCATACTCTAGTTTAGGCGAACCAAAGTTTTGTATACAACTTCCTTTGTACTCTTAGGTGCGAAAGCCAAGTTCCTGCGAAGAAAACCAAGTGTCTTAGTTGCTTTGGAAGAAATTTCTTAAGTGTGCTGATCCCAATCCATATTATCAGAGATAGTTATACCAAGATATTTTTCCGACTGAACGTTTTCTAAGGTTTGGTTGTGAAGGGAATAGTCAAAAAGTATGTGTTTGTGATGCTGATGCCGAGTCACTCTCATGGAGTGACATTTGGCCACATTGAATTTCATTTGCCAATCGGCTTCCCATTGTCCTAAGCTAGTGAGGCCTTCTTGCAGGGTCAAACAGTCCTGAATTGAATATATGTTACTATACAGGACACAGTCGTCCGTGAACAGGCGAACAGAAGACCTGATGTTATCCGGCAAGTCATTTATGAAAATAAGGAACAGGATCAGTCCTAAAGCCCAGGATCGGTCCAAGTCCTACTTGGAAAATTAAACATTTATCACTCTTTCATTCTGTCCAACTTTAACTATTGTCCTCTTACCTGGCACTTTTGTGGTGAAGTAAACACCAAGAAAATAGAGAAAATTCAAGAAAGGGCTTTGAGATTTATCTGCAGTGACTATATCTCCAGTTATAGCTCCTGCTTACTTAAATGATTTGTTAACTTTTAAAAATCATTCTTATAATTTTAGGTACCAGAAAACAGTTGAAGTTCCACAGGTGAGAACAGTTAAACACGGTTCTAGGTCCTTTCGCTCCACGGCAGCCAAAATCTGGAATTCTCTTCCTCAACATCTTTGTGATATTAGCAGTTTTGGTGTCTTCAAAAACCAAATAAATGCATGGAGCGGGGGGGGGGTCCTGTTCATGTTCATTCTGTTCTGTTGGTTGAAATGTGTTTTTTACCTGTTAGTTTGTTTAGTTGTAAAATTGTTATGATAAATTTTCTTATTTTCCAGCCAAGACATATGCTGTGGGTGCTCAGAAGAACCAGCTGAATGAGACGGTTCTTTTGAGCACCCAAAACACATGTTTTAACTTATTAATAAGTTATCCTTTTATCTATTTAGAATCATCAAAGATCCATAAATATTTAATTTCATATGCATTTTATGATGTAATAGTATCAATTTAACACCATTGTGTTTTTACACATATATGTTCTTTTCAGTGTACAAAAGTAAGTAATGGTGCAAAGATCAGGAATCGATACAATCAAGTACCACACCCGACCCAGGATACCAATGGGAAAGTGACAAACTCACAGAAGACACCACAAACGAGAGCCAAGAGGTCAGCCCTTTCCCAGCAGGTGACCACAAAGCACATATAAACAGACGTGCACAAAACATAGCAAACACAAGACAGAACAAAAACGTAAAAGATCCACAAAAGAAGTACCGCCTTGGAACGGTCAGTAAAATATTTTACTGGAGGGCTTAAACCGGTTTAACGGCGCCAACCTCACCCTTAATTCAGATGTGGATCAAGACACATAGATATTTGGTTTGCATGAAAGACCCCTAACTTATCAATGCATCATCTCCTAAAACAAATAAATCAAGATATAACAAGGAGATAAAGCAAGGATAAGGACTCAACAGTAAATTAAACTGAATACCGGAGCAAAAGAAATCCAACAGGTAAACCCCGGTGGGCCCGACAAACAGCCAAAGCATCAGGCCCCTACCATCTCATCAATAGATAAGTCTTTAAGTCGGAACCATCATAGAGTCTGAAGTCCGACCCACCGGCGTGCAATTAAGAGGAAAGCAAAGTTGCCAACCCTGATTGGGTTGACTACCAAGCATGCAGTCTGTTGCAATACATTAATGTTATAGCCAATCTTTTTATAATGGGAAATTATTTTAATGAACTGCGCTGAAAAATTATTAGAGCCAACAATCTTCTTCAACTTATACACCAAGTCACCATAGAAATCAGGTTCCGAAAGTCCTTGGCGCAAGAGAGATTTAAGTCCAACTTGGAATTTAGAAATCAAATCATAGTATCGTCTATAAAATTTTGAAAATGTTTTGCGAAGTTTATGATACCGATAGCCTTGTTTAAGAAGTTTCTGAGTTAACAATTTATTGCGAGTGTTGAAGTCAGCAACATAGCTAGATGCTCTAGCAAAACGAATGAGTTGAGAGATATAGACTCCATATGATGTAGAACGAGGAACATCACCATCTAAAAAAGGGAAATTGACAATTTCAAAATCAAAGTCGTCACGTTTATCATAAATTTTGGTAGAAACAATATCATTAGAAATTGACAAATGCAAGTCTAAAAATGCGGCTTCGGTATCAGAGGCATTGGCTTTATTAAGTTGGAGCTCTGAAGGGTATATTTGACTAACCATATTGTCAAAATAAACATTATTAATATTTAAAATATCGTCCAAATATCTGGAAGTAGTGTTAAACGCATCAATAACATCAGCCTGCTTATCATCAGAAAGAGACATCATAAAGTCCCTTTCATAACAAAACAGGAATAAATCTGCAACCAGGGGAGCACAATTAGTGCCCATAGGAATCCCAACAACTTGTCTATAGAGCTTGGTGCTAAATCGAATAAAAATGTTGTCCAACAAAAAGGTCAGCGCATCACATACATTTTGACACGACCATGCATGATATTTTTTAGGTTTTTCTGAAGTAAAGAATGCATTTCTGTCACTACATGCAAGGTAAGGAGAGCCTTCTCTCTGGAAGGTATTTTCAATAAGATCAATAAGTTTATCTTTAATTAAATTATGAGGTAAAGTAGTGTAAAGAGTAGAAAAATCATAAGTAGACAAACTGGTCGCATTGAAATCTCTAGCTTTAAGTTTATCTAAAATTTCACCTGAATTTTTAATCGACCAAAATAGGTTTTTACCGGATCTCTCCTATACCTTTTCACAATATTTGATAACATGTTTTTTAACAGCTGTAAGACACGAGGTTAACAATTTAGAAAGTTCTGTTGTCGTTCAAGAACTAATATTTGCAATAAATCTTGCTTTATAGGGTTTTTTATGGAGTTTAGGTAACCAGTACAACGTAGGAACTTTGTCTTGATTTTCTTTAGCTTTGACACCAAAATGTAGGGCTGTATGACAACCATGCCCATCAACAATCACCCTTTCACTTAAAGAAGGCTGCAGTTTATAGGCATTAGTGTCAACAAGCTCACGCTTAAGAGTATTAATATAATACAATCGTCAAACAACTACAACATTGTTAGCAGCTTTATCTGCTGGAACCAAAACATAGTTCATATGAAAATCCTGGATACCTCGTTTAAGATGATGAAAAGAAGATTTAGGTTTAGGGGGCAAAAGATGTGTATTACGAGAGTAAAATGAAATACGAGTATCAATAATTTTAAAAATGTTAATCTTCCATTCCTTCAAAGCATCAGGTTCAACATTTTCCCGTTTGCACCAACGATTACTGAAGTCATTTAAAGAAGCAGCGATCTCTCTACGGCATTTAGAGAAATCAATATTAGAGGGAAATCTATATTTAGGACCTTTAGAAATGATATTGCGAACTCTAGCGTCAGGAATGACTTTTAGATTACCTGTAATAACATGCCCTGCAGAGGGATATAAATAATTTGATTTTTTACAATCTCAGGAGGCAGGAGTATTGGAATCTATATCTAAATCATTTACGATTTTATTAAAGTTAAATATCGTAGACCTTATTGGTTTGTTATATTTATAACAAATGATAGGAGTTTCAGGATTATTAAAGTAATTTGGAATTGATGAAATCACTGAATTATCCTTGAAGATACTATGTAAATCAATAAACTCAATACCTTTGTTAATGAATGGAATTTTGATAAAATGTCGTTTATGGTTGACCTCAGAATCGATATAAGGACAAAGGAAATGTTGAACATAACACCTTGTAAGGAGTGCTGCTTTATATAATTTGTTTGCTCTATCATAAAGTTTATTAGCCTCTAACTCTAAATTGCGTAAAACTGAGATAGGCAAGGAACTTAAAAATGAAAATAAGCCATGTCGACCATGATTAGTTAAAGCCAAAGAAAGATCCTTTAGAGAAGTATTTAAGCGTTTTTCAGTACAAATTTTGCGCTTAATGTTGCCATTTTTACGTTTACCATGAGATCTACTTTTACGTTTTTTACATTCCAAAACAGAAAAAACATCAAAATCTGGCATTTTAGAAATGTTGCCTTCATGGTATATATTATCATTAAAGCCTAAAGGAAAAGGTGAATGCAAAAATTTAATCCATTTAAGTTCAGTTTCAGGTTGCAGGCAACATTTTCTTTTTTAGGCTATTGTAAATAATAATTTTGTGATGTGTCCTATTTAAATGTGCTAATGCTTTATACTGTGATATATGTCCTATATGTATCTTGTCATCAAGTAACTTGTACTAGTCGGTAAAAAGCTATACATAGCTAATGTTATCTCTGTTTATACTCTCCGACTTTAAATAAAATTTGTCTTATGTCTTATGTCTTAAAGCCAACCCCTGGGGTACACCGGATAACACTGGGACTGGATCTGAGGCTTGGCCATCTAAAACTACTTGTTGAGTGCGCTCAGAGAGTCACGAGTTGATCCACTTGTGGGTGGACCCTCTTATCCCATAATAGTCTAATTTATGTAATAGCCTCCTGTGTGGCACCTTATCAAAGGCCTTTGCGTTTCACTTTTTTGACTAAATTGCATAATTCTACGTAAGACTAGGATGTGGTTTCAAATGGAAATATTAAAAACAGTCCATAGAAATACTTCATATTAAATACTCATAAAGAAATACTTCATATGACCATCTTCATCTGAAACACTTCGCGCCACAAAAAAATCATTTGACCTGTTAGACTTGGGGACGTTTAGACTGATCCCTTTCGGCTAGTTAATAGACATTATGGTCATTCTATGTAGATTTCATAAATTGGTAGTTTCTACGAATCTGAAAACCTCAGAAAATGAATGCGCCACCAACGTTTGAATCGTTTCTCTTGTTTGATGGAGAGAAAAAGTAATGTCACTTAGATATAAGGCCCGATAAGATCGTCGTCTTTAAATAATTACCATCGATAAACGCACATTCTGTTCAGTTTTAATGTATTTTTTCCACTATAGAAGTGGGTGGGGTATAGCCCTTAGCACAGACACTTGGGGTCAACGATTCAGTAGAGAAAAACAAGCCCCCCCCCCCAATCTTCATCACCCATTAACTTTTGTATTCTTGAATTTTTTCATTTTAAATATGATATTTTGAATGCTTGAAGTTATACAGTTGTTAGAAAAAATGACCTAGAACATATGGAAAACATTTGAAAACAATGCATATTGCTCACGATGATAGAAAAAACACAAGATAAACAACTTCGGCTTTGCAATCTCGAAGCCCCATCACCGCCAAAAGTGCAATGCGCTCGTAATACTAAACAAACACACAAAACTCTTTCACCGATCAATTCTATAATATACATTTATCTACTTCCCGATATAGGTAGCTTTCTCTAAGTCTATCGCTAACCTGCAAAATATGACGAACAAAATCAAAACAAACAATTTCAACCATTAATCACAAGTCAGGCACCTGTTAAAGTACTGGTTTCCTGCTTTAAATTGCGTCTCGTTAAGGCCGGTAAAAAAAATTAACATATACTGGTTTTCTGATTTTCCCTCCGTTTTACGAGCGCTTACGCTGATTGACGGAGTTCAAAATTTCTAACGGACTGGAGAGGCTGGGCTGTGTTTTGAGAACGAACATTCGTATTACTGGTCACTATTCAAGGATTTTCGCGCACCACCTTAACTCGAATGCTTGTGTGTTAGTTCTACTAAGAGAAGATACTAAAAAATCAATATTGAGAGAATCCTACTGCCAATTGGGGCTTAGCTCTACAAGCAACAAACCAAAAATGGTAAACGCAAGATATTGTGCTTCTTGGTTTGTTTTTTGTACCCAATAGTCATACCCTACCCACTATAATATACCCTATGCTATACTCTAATCTATTCCATACACTACCATACCCCTCTATACCCTACCCTTACTCTAACCTATACCATACACTACCATACCCCTCTATACCCTACCCTTTCTCTAATCTATACCATACATTACCATACCCCTCTATACCCTACCCTTACCTACCCAATGACCACACTATACCCCCTAACTTACCCCATAGCCCAAACCCCATATCCTACCCAACATCCATATCTTGTACCAACCAACCAACCTATCTTGTCCCCTATATTGTACTCATACCCATACCTGTACTGATCTATACCCGACATAAACCAGGGAGCGCAGTGGCTCAGTGGTAGAGTGCTTGACTCGAGACCGAAGGGCCGCGGGTTCGAGCCTCACCGGCGTCACTGCGTTGTGGTCCTTGAGCAAGACACATTTATCCTAGCTTAGTACTGGTTCAACCCAGGAAGACCCGTCCTGCATAGCTGAAAGATTGTTGAGTGGACGTAAAGAATCAAATCAAACAAACAAAACCGACATAAACCTACCGCGTATCTACCTTTTGCCTATACTCCTTTCATAGCATAGCCCATACCCTACCCCTGTTTTCCATACCCTACCCCTCTTTTTCATATTTTAACTTACCCCATACACCATCCATTACTCATTACTATTCCCCATACCCATACCTACACCAATAACCAAACTCTATACCCTATCCTTACGTATCCCTTTTCGTAATCTTTGTTTCCTATCCACATTTTATTACATATACAATATACTTTCTACCGCTTTAAGGTTTAACATAGGTGTAGGAACTTTTTTGAAGGGGGGGGGGGAAGGGGAGGGGGGCTGGATAAATGAAATGTATGCGTGCATATGCATGCTTGCTTACATGCATGTGCGTATGAACATTAACCCTAGCTGAGTACTCGTTGCAGAAAGACCTGTCCCTTTATCACTGCATAATCTGAACGCCCATTATGACTGAAGTGTATTTAGCTTACCCAACTTCCATCAGTTTAATGGTGCAGAGCGCAAAAACAAAAAGTGACAGATAGAGGGAACTTTGCATGGAAACGAAAAAGGGAACGCTGACGCCGACGGGATCGGGGACGGGATCCTCACCAAAACTTGACAAAATATTCCCCACCCTCCTGCAGGACACTTACATATTACTTGGTGCAATGGGTTCATATAGATCAGAAGACAACTGAACTGGACACAAAAATGTAAATTAATGATTAGCCTGTTTCACTTTTATCTTTAACGCAAAGACGTTACTGAAAAAGAACGTTGATTGGGGCGTTAAGTATCGACACAAACATCTTGCGTTGTATGAAGAATTCAATTCGTTTGAGGGTTGAGAACTATCGGGGAGTTGCCAATTCTAGCGTGTGGGTAGTTTGCTTGTTTGAAAACTAGAACCAGTCTTCAAAGATCTTCAAAGGGGAAGTATTTTAACCTACTTAACGGGCGCCTGACTTGTGATTAATGGTTGAAATTATTTGTTTTGATTTTGTTCGTCATATTTTGCAGGTAAGCGATAGACTTAGAGATAGCTACCTATATCGGGAAGTAGATAAATGTATATAGAATTGATCGGTGAAAAAGTTTTGTGTGTTTGTTTAGTATTACGAGCGCATTGCACTTTTTGCGGCGATGGGGGTTCGAAATTGCAAAGCCGAAGTTGTTTATCTTGTGTTTTTTCTATCATCGTGAGCAATTTGCATTTTTTTCAAATGTTTTCCATATGTTCTAGGTCATTTTTTCTAACACCTGTATAACTTCAAGCATACAAAATATCATATTTTAAATGAAAAAATGCAAGAATGCAAAGGTTAATGGGGGATGAAGGTTGGGGGGGGGGGGCTTGTTTTTCTCTACTGACCCCAAGTGTCTGTGGCCCTTAGTAGTAATAACAAACCATTTTTAGAAATGCAATATTTCTAATTAAAAAGTATATAGTCTCAAAGTGCAAATCTTCAGGAAGACAATGCTGCTTGAATTATCAAAATCCGTTCTCAAATAAAAAAAAAGTTATGCTGCTTTGAACATTACTACCCTTCAGAAATCTGTCTGTCAAAATTGACCAATTTATTTACCTGGATTGTGTATTGGCACTATACACATCGCTACGCATCAGCCATTTTGCCCGATACTCGCAATGTTATTTACATATTATAGTAGCATTAAAAATAGCAGAAGTGCAAAATGGGCCGGCCCGTTTTTTCCTCGGGGGAAAAAACTAACTGGTCAGTTGTTTCCCCTGGGGAAAGATTTGACTAGTCAGTTTTTCCCCCACCCAGTCAGTTTTTTCCCCCAATGTATTTTTTCGGAAAAGGCTTGAAAAGTGATATATGTGCCATTGTGGAGTTAAATCAAATACAATATGCTTCTGAACCCAGTTACCGGTGCACTTAAGGTTTTCACTGTTTTACAAAAGAATGCCAGTGTTATGTAATACTTTGAAAACATAAGTGAAAAAACATTATTTCATCTACATGTATATTCAGTTAGAAAATTATGCATTTTTGTTGAAGATTTCAGCTCGAATTAAGACCTATAAATGAAGTACCCAAAAAAAGTGACAATTAAAATTTGGTACCAGTTACCAAAGCATCACTTAAAGGCATATATTTTGTGATATATGGAATCATTAGTGAATTTACTGATAAGGGACAGTTTCAGTATCTCACAAACTTAAAGGGGCCTCAAGAGGGGACTTACTGTATACAACACAACTTCTTTCACTAAGATAAAGATCAATATTTTATTAGAAAATACCTAATCCCTTCATGTGATCACTTTATTGCCCCCTGTAAGGAAGTCATAATCACCTAATAAAGATTAGCCTTTGGTCTGCCCAGTATGACCCCTGGAGAGAATCATAATGAGTGGTACCAGTATTATTGCTAAATTTTCTATGTCTTTAAAAAGTGATGTATCTTTTTGAAGAACTGAAATATTTTAACCGATTTATGCTTATAGAAGACTTCCACCTTTATCTCAAACAAATATACATCAGTTTTTGTTTGCTTGTGTTTCCATTTCTTTAAAAGCTGCATTTAAATATACCTCTATCAAAAAAGTTCATTTTGGTGAAAATTTCACAGTAAAATGCAAAATGTGGGATAAAATACAAATTTTTTAAGCAACAAAGCTAATTTTTGTGTTGTGTTAATTTTTTGAAGCAAACTAACTAGTTCTGAACGCAAAATTGATGAAGAATGTTCTAACTGCTTGTTTGCTGACTTCCTTGATAAGTGGTATACACCAGTAATTGGATTATTGAGCATACATTCTGAAATGGCTGTTTTATAACTCTACGACCCCCAGCACAGCACAAAAGTGCAGAGGATCGAAGCAGAAGGATTTGATTATAAATGGTTAGCCTTTTCAAAAAACAAAATGAGTATGTTCTTAATTCAAAATGGTTATTCTAATGGGTTTAAGGAAAATCCGCCCAGTCTTTCCCCACTTCACTATTTGGAAGAATCAATTCACTAAGACAAATACAAAAGTTAGAACACTTTGGAGGGTGATTACCAATAAACTTTTTTGGTTTGAAAATTTGATTATCTCTTTGGAACAAGTCATTCTTAAGTCTTCAGATACAGTAAAAGAATAACATAAACCGAAAGACTGAAAGATAAATAGAAAGATCAGAACATTTTGGAGGGGGGAAAGTATGGGCCTGCCCAGTCTTTCCCCACCCTATAATGTAGAAGTACTAATAAAATGTTTGGTTTGAAAACTTCGTCCTCTCTTTGGAATAGCTCATTCATAAGTGTTCAGATAGGATGAAAGAGTAGCATAATCCAGGATTAAAGACTGAAAGATAAATAGAAAGATCAAAACATTTGGTAGGAGGGAAAGAATGGGCCAGCCCAGTCTTTCCCCACCCCACAATGTAGCAGAACCAAGAAACTGTTTGGTTTGAAATTTGATACTCTCTTTGGAATAGTTCATTTATAAGTGTTGAGATACAGTGAAAGAATAACATAAACCTAAAGACTAAACGATCAATAGAAAGATGGAAAGATTTTTGAGGGGGGAAAGAATGGGCAGGCCCAGTCTTTCTCCACCCCACAATGTAGAAGTACCAATAAACTTGTTGGTTTGAAAACTTTATTCTCACTTTGGTATAGGTCATTCAAAAGTGTTCAGATACAGTCAAAGAGTAGCATAATCCAAATGACTGAAAGGTAAATAGAAAGATTGAAACATTTTGGAGGTGGGGGGAAAAAGGGCCCGGCCGGCCCAGTATTTCCCTACCCCACAATTACCAATAAACTTGTTGGTTTGAAAACTTGATTCTCTCATTGGAATAGATCATTCATAAGTGTTAAGATACTGTGAAAGAGAAGTTTGATCCAAAAGACTGAAAGATAAAGAGAAAGATCAAAACATTTTATAGGAGGGGAGGGGTGGGGGAAAGACCTCTATTTAGAAGAATCATTTAGCTAAATGCTTGTTAACTTGAATTTCTCCTTGGGATATGTCAGTCATGAGTGTTCAGATACGGTGCAAGAGTAGTTTAAACCAAAATACTGAGAGATAACTAGAAAGGATTGAAAATAATGGAGGGGGGAAAGAATGGGCTGGCCTAGTTTTTCCCCACCCCACTATTTCGAAGAACCAATTAGCTAAACATTTAGTAAAATTAGCATTAAGTAAACTTGAATTTTTCCTTGACATATTTCAATCATGAGAGTTCAGATACAGTGTAAGGGTTGTGTAAACATAGAAATAAATAGAAAATTTTGGAACAATTTGGAGGGGGAAAATAATGGGCCCGCCCAGCCTTCCCCACCCCACTATTTAGAAGAACAAGCTAGCTAAACGCGTTTTAAAGTCAAAGATCTCTTTGACATAAGTCATTTGAAAGTGTTCAGATGAAGTGAAAGAGTACAATAGACCAAAAGACTGAAAGTAAAAGTGAAAGGTCGGAACCCCTGGAAATCACAACCAAACAGCAATAAGTATGAGTCCTTTTGAGACCTTTTGCTAATTAAACAGCGGCTTTTTAAATTTCTGCAAAGAAAAAAATAATAGCATTATGATTTTTGAAAATAATTGGGGGGTGGGGGATTAACTGGGTGGGGAAAGAATGGGCCGGCCTATTTTTTTCTCGGGGAAAAAAACAACTGGGGGGGATTCCGGCCTGTTACACCGATTGCCGGCCACATTCGTTCTCTACATCATAGTCACAGATCAAACTATGAGAAAGTGAACAAAGTAGCATTCAAACTTACTTTAAGCTCAGACTTACCAGCTTAAACACATGTTTAGATAAACAAACAAAAAATTCAGCGTAAAATTGTGAATATTTTCTTACCCATCAGTTTTAACATATGTTTTGGGTGCTCAAAAGAACTGTCTCATTGAGACGGTTCTTTTGAGTACCCACAACATATGTTTTGGTTGAGAAATAAGAAAATTGAATTTTCGTTACACACTCTTAACTAAAGTCCTGTTAAACTATCAAAGGCATATGTAAAAGTATAATTAAAATGATTTGTCCCATTCAAATTACTTAGATAAACCTCTAAATTACTGTTTTCTCTTCACTTATCACTTCAGTGGGCCTCGCCTGTTTCTCCACATGCAAATGGCCGTGTTACCATGACACCAGTGCGGTCATATACAGGGGTGTCCAAATTAGTTTTCCTTGTATCAAAATTAAAACCTCCTGAAGCGAAAACAGAATAGAGCATCTTTGGCGGGCAGAGCCGTCATAAATTTCTCTATTCAGAATTTCCTAGAGCCCCATATCAACTTGCTATACCCCTATACAATCTAGAAGATTTAGACATAGACATGGAAGATTTATTTAACGTCGAATATGATAAACATCAAACATAAGCCCTGTAGGGCTTTTACTTTGACAAACATATGAAAAAGATATAACAAATATCACTGTGCATGCGACATAAAACAAATTCAAAGTCATTATAAACAATATATACTGTACACATTGTTAGATTAAAGAGTTAAAATATATATGGAAAAACATAAATGGTTAATTAACCCTTAAAGCGCCACCTATAATTTTCAGCAGACGACATTTTCAAATTTTGCTGCTTTTTCTAAGATAACAAATAAGGCATGATAAGAATCGTCTGCTGGCAGATGATTCTCATGAAATATCATACCTTATATTTGTCGAAAACTAGGAAAGATGTCGCAAAACTTGTCGTCTGCTGCAGTTGTGATTGGGGCTTTAAGGGTTAAGACTAAAGGACTTATTATGTATACATAAAATTATTCAATAAAAATATGTGTTTTAGACTAGGTTTGAAAACAGAATTTAAATTTAGAAAAATGAAAAAAATAATTTCTGTAAGATACTATCACATTTAGTAAGATGATTTTCGGTACTGCTCAAAATGACTTCCTTGGGATTATCTCAAGGATATCAAGGTGCATCTAGATCATATTCATAGCTGCTGATCAGGGCCTGTGGCTGTAAACCTTAAGGGAAAAGCCAAAAAGGCAAGACAAATGGCTTACCTAAGCGAAAAATAAGGAATACCCAAACAGTCAAAAATAACATAAGAAGAGCAGATCTTTAGATCAACTTTTATTAAGAGTAGTATTGACTATTGAAGGTGTTAAGAAGTGGGTATTAGCAATATTAATGTCTTTTTTTCTACCGATCAATAGTCAATTATAATTTTCAGTGTACACATTTAGTTGGATGCAAAATCTAGATACCATGTCAGCTCACTGCTGTGCTCAGGCCAATCTCAGGCCACTGCCATATGAGAGAGAAAATAACATTTCCTTCCATGCGATCAGGTTGATGACTTGTTTTTATTATCTATCAAAAGTCATGTTATGTCTTTGATAGAATCCCTTGCCTAGCAGTACTCGTATAAAATCTGGCATGAATCAGATAGGCTCTGGGAGTGTTTGTACACGATCATTTTTGAAAAGCTGTACTTGTTGTACAGAGGTATATTTGGTCAATCATTTTTTTAAAATCTTGTACTTGTTGTACAGGTCATAACTTTTCACAAAATAAATTAATGTTCCTACGTACTGTCCCTACTTTAAATTTTCACGTAATGTGATACGCACATTTTTTCTTGGCCAATTTATCATCTGTTTCGAGTAATCTTTTGCATCTGGACCCCACCTGGAAAATTACAAGTTCTATATATTTACATATGAATTAGCAATATTGGACGCCCTGGAAAATGTTGGACCCCTCCCTCCTGAACTAGTTTCCCTGAAATAAACCATAAGACCCCTCTGTCAAACAAGTTTAGGACTAAAAAAATAAATAAAAACGTTGTCAGAACTTTTTTCCTTGTCAGTTGGGCCTGGACATCCCCTTCCCCCTCTGACGAAAGGATCTGCGCATGTTTTGCAGAAGGATATTTAAACTGATAGGCGAGACTGCAGCATTTTTTTTACTCACCAAGCTACTGGCAACAGCGATTCTTAAAATGGACCTCCGATTGTTTGGCACATGGGTACCCGTTTACGTAACGATGTTGTGTCTACGGCGATTCCAATAACGTTTTTCTGATTTCTGACATGACATTAATGTTACTTGCTAGCGTAAAATTAGCTAAAGTTATTGCGGTTTATTGAACAGCTAGATGCCTTCATAATTCTACTTGTTTGTTTGACTTTCCCATTGTTTTTCCGCTACCGCAGATATTTCATAAATCGTACACTTGTACTTGTTGCGAAGGACGCTTCATTCGGAATGATTGCATTTCGGATGATATCGTTCATAATTTTTCCGATGTACCAAATTTTTTCCAGCAAGTGACTCAAGCAATTTGAATACTTCAAAAAAAGCTAGGCTTTTCCCCAGCCTGGCAAATGTACTTTCTAAAATGGTGGAATAGCGGTCACAGACTCAGGGTGGAGGATGCTTGCTCAGGAGTAAATCTTCCTGTGGCCTCAATGAATTCGGCACGCTCCCCTATGATTGTTTCTCTTCTCATTGTCGTTGGTTCCAAGGAGTTCCTGCAAGTCAAGGTAGTACAATCCTATCTTCTGTCCCAGGTTCCTCTCTAAGGTGTTGCCAGATTTCTCTTGGAGTGGGCAGTGAAGGAGGAAGTGCTTAGTGTCTTCAACTTGACCACACTTGCAGAGGCTGCTCCCTATTTGTCCTAATTTGGATTTGTACTGGTTGAGGATGTTGAAGCCAGTCTGTAGTTGTAGCATCCTACTATAGGCTTTCTTTATTGGTAGGTCCAAGTGTGGCTGTGCTGTAATAGATAGTGCTTAAAGTACATGTACTCCCTTCCAATCTCAGCAATGTTCCAATGAAGCTGCCATTGTGTCATGATATGTATGTGGCTAGCCAGCTCGACATCTGCTATTGGTGTAGAGTTGTTCCCGTGGTTGAGGGTGCTGGCTTCCTGTGCAGCATCTTTACTCACAAGAGATTTGTTGTTGTTGTTTTTTTGTTATTTTTCATATGGGTCAATAAGGACACAAGGATTAATTTTTGGGGCAGTCATTTTGAGTGACAAAGGTAACTTTTTAGAGCTAAGTATTTTAAGAAAGGCAAAGGCGACTGATCTACCCTCGAAAGGGGCTAGTAACAGTTGACCTGAAAGGGGTCGCCAAGCTGTTTGACGGACTAAATGTTCATGAAGCATCCGGCCAAGATGGACTGGATGCCAGAGTGCTTAAAGGAAAAGAGTGTAGCAATGAGATCTCTCCAATACTGGCACTTATCTTTAATGAGTCTTTAGCTCGGGGCAATGTCCCAGATGACTGTTGACTTGTAAGCAAATAATTATCTGGTCTTTAAAAAAAGTGAAAAATATGATGCTGTTAATTATAGACCGGCAACGCTCACATGCATCTGCTGCAAAAACCTATATTAGTCAGTAACATCAACAAACATTTAGCCATAGATGAGGGTCTGGATGGGGTATAATGAATAGTAAATAATGAGCAAAAAAAATAATGAATAGTTAATAATGAGGGCCTAAAAATTAATGAATAATTCTATTTTTTTTAATGAATTGAAGAAAAAATTAATGGATAGTGAATAATCAGATTTCTTTGCCACCTTTCTTACTTTTAATGAATAATTGGTCTTATTTAAATGAATAACCCAAAATTTTAATGAGATGAATAATGCGCTAAATTTTTAATGAAAAGTGAATACCAGACCCCCCATCCAGACCCTCATAGATCATGTAGATAGCAAACTTGATGTAAAGGCAGGGGACAAAAATTCCACTTGTTTGCTCGTAATTACGAGTAAAATCTAGGAAGGATGAGTAATTCTTCCCAAAGCACTCGTCCTGTAGGAGGAGTGCTTTGGAAAGAATTACTCAAGGAAGTCATATTACTCCCTTATGTTCTTTATTGCATATGCTTTTAAATGACAAGTGCATGTGTTTGCAGGGTGAGTGAAAATTGTAAGTCACTCATCATGCAGGACAAGTGCAATATTTAAATATTTTTGTCCCCTGAAAGGGTTAAAAAAATCAGCTGTTGCAAAATGTAGCGGTATGGAAAGAGTGTAGTTAAGGTACCAAATCATGTATTGAAAGCATATGAAGTGCCTTGATAATACATGAGTTTGTGTTGGTTGAAATATGCCTTAAAAGTGTGTGATAATGCAATAATTATTCATGAATTAGGATGTCTATGAAAGTTGCATGATCCCCAGACCACGCATCTATGGAACACTTTACAATATATACATGTTCATGTATCTGTTGTTTCATTTTAGAATCCAGATAGAAAAAGACACAAAAGTACCTAATGCATGCATATTTACTGTCAACAAAGAAGACCACACTCTGGGAAATATGATCTGCACGTAAGTAGAATACCATTTAGATGATATTCAGTGAAATTTCTGCCTTACCACGTAACAATGAAGTTGTGTCATTAAGTATTGTAGCCATAAGGGGGATTTGAATAATTAACTCATATTCTTGCAGTTTTTTTTTTGTTTTTGATTGTTTTTGGGCTGGTGTTGGGAGGGGTGTGCAATGTTTCAAGGCTGAGATTTTGTTCCATTCACAATGAGAATACTAGAATGCGCAGTCGATGGGGCGCCAACGCAAATCCTCAAGCTAAAGTTTTTGACTCACCCAGCACCCCCAAGTCCTACCCCTGGGGCATGACCCCAGCAACAGAATGAAAATTCTGTTTAATATGTTTTTAGCTCACCTGAGCCGAAGGCTCATTGGTGAGCTAATAGTATACCAGTGACTCTGGCGTCCGTCGTCCGTCCGTCCGTCTGTCCGTCGTCCGTCGTCCGTCAACATTTTCAAACATCTTCTCCTCTGAAACTACTGGGCCAATTGAACTCATATTTCATATGCAGACTCCTTAGGATGGGGGAAAGAAAGTTTGTTGAAATAGTCTTGGTCACATGACCAAGATGGCCGCCATGCCCATATATGGTAAAAACCCTTAAAAAATTTTCTTCTCCAGAACCAGAAGGCTGATGACCTTGGGACTTGGTATGTAGCATTGGGGTTGTGGGGCCTACCAAGTTTGTTCAAATGATGATCCTAGGTTGACCTTGACCTACTTAACATCAAGGTCAAATTTGCTTCCTAATGCATTTAAATGGGAAATTTTCTGAAAAGTTGATTTTTTTGAAAACTGTGGAAGCTTTAGTCATTATTCTCACTTGATATGTTTAACCTAATGAGACAATGGCTATAAATAAGTTCAAAAGGTCAAGGTTAACCTTTGAGCTTTCAGCTTAGGTCGCTCATATTGGAGCCCCATCAATATATTAAAGCATAGTTTTCTCACAAACCAATGGCCCAATTGAACTCAAATTTCATGTGAAAACTCCTTATGATAAGTAAGCCAAAATTTTTGCAAAATATTTTGGTCACATGACCAAGATGGCCGCCACACCCATATATGGTAAAAACCATTTAAAAATCTTCTTCTCCAGAACCAGAAGGCCGATGACCTTGGGACTTGGTATGTAGCATTTGGGATGTGGGGCCTACCAAGTTTGTTCAAATGATAAACCTCAGTTGACCTTGACCTACTTAACGTCAAGGTCAAATTTGCTTCCTAATGCATTTAAATGGGATTTTTTTTGAAAATTTCAGTTTTTGAAAACTGTTAAGGCCAAAGTCATTATTCTCACTTGATATGTTGAACCAAATGAGACAATGGCTATAAATAAGTTTCAAAGGTCAAGGTTGACCTTTAACTTTTCAGCCAAGGTCGCTCATATTGGAGTCCCATCAACACATCAAAACATAGTTTCCTCAGAAACCACTAGGCCAATTGAACTCAAATTTCATATGAAGACTCCTTATGATAGGTTAGCCAAAATTTATACCAAGTGTACTGGTCACATAACCAAGATGGCCATCACGTCCATATATGGTAAAAACCCTTTAAATGTCTTCTTCTCTGGAACCAAAAGGCCAATGGCCTTGGGACTTGATTTGTAGCATTGGGGATGTGGGCCCTACCAGATTTGCACAAATGATGAATCTAGGTTGACCTTGACCTACTTTATGGCAAGGTCAAATTTGATTCCTAATACATTTATTTGGGAAAAATCTTGTATTAAGTACCAAAAGCCAAGCTGACCTGTGACCTTTTATCCAAGGCCACTCATTTGGACTGCCACACACCTATCTAAACATCTGATTCTCAGAAATCACTGGGCTGTTTGATGGATTTGTTTAAGTCACTTGACCAAAATGTCTGCAGCCCCCATATATGGTAAAACAAAATTTGTTCCATTATAAGCTGTAGTTGACCTTGACCTATTTTAACATTATTAAGGAGATCAGGTGAGCGCCTCAGGACCTTCAGGTCCTCTAGTACTTGTCTATCTTTTATTTGTAAGAACACACACTAAGTTTGGTATAAAAATCTTAGAATTGACATGGTAGTCAAAATTTAATGATATTTGACCTTTTGACCTCGCCCCAAGGTCACCAGTTTGACCCAAGGATGCAAATTTTACTTGCATTCTGTTTTGCTTGTCATCCCCGTCCATTTGATAGGCCACATGACCATGTTTGAAAAAAAAAATTGACCCCCTGGGCACCCCAAAGTCCCACCCCTGGGTTATGACCCAGGCGACAGAATGAAAATCCTGGTCTGATATGTTTTGTATCTTTCATTTGTGAGAACACACGCAAAATTTGGTGTAAAAATCTTTGAAACTGACTTTGTAATTGAAAGGACCTCTGACGGTGGTAATGGGAATCACAGTGTATCGCTGCCTATAATTTTGCTAAAAAACAAAGTGGATCAAATGCTTCCATCTTCATATATAAGCTCGCTTTTGGTCTCTATTTTATGATTTTGCATTTGATTCCCTATTTCCATGAATGTACAGCTTTATTTTGGGGCTAAAATGGTCACTTTTTGTATTATACATATAGGAAATAGAAAAATATTTTTAAAACATCATTCCCCCCGCCCCACCCCCCTGGAATGGTCTAAAATGGCTTAATTGGTCACTTTTTGTATTATACATATAGGAAATAGAAAAATATTTTTAAAAACATCATGCACGTAAGTGTGTTCTCATATTTTACATAATATATGTGAAAAGCTAGTTGGGACTTGGGGGTGGGTGGGAATGATATCCCAAAGTCAAAATGTGACGTCTGGGCAAGCTCGAACATTAGCATTTGGATTTTTGTGGTGCTCTCTTGAAAATCTTTATTTCCAGTATGATGAAATAATTAGTACAAGTAAGCTTCCTTTTCATAACCCTTTAGTCATGAATATTACAACGTTTAAAGCATATTTTTCTTTAGATTATGAAAAGTGTCCTTTTACTTAATTCAGTTGGTAGATTATTTTGCACATATACTGTATCTACCCAATACACATAAACTACACGGCTGACTAGGTGTACTTTACGCATGGATGAATAGTTATAGTGCATTGCTGCATAATATTGCACCAGGTAAATACATTGTCATCAAGGTTGAATATGGACTACAGTTGCACTTAAAAATATTTCTTAACAAATCAGATAGGAAAAAAAACAACAAAAATAATCATAAAAATGCTCATGATTTTGGACTTTAAAATACTTTCACTGTGATTTTATATCGAGTATTGATGATATACTACCCTTACATGTGAAAATAATTGATTTCTAAATGTTTTGGTGAAGTCAAATTGTGCAACCCCTTCCCCCTTTGGTAGCGTCTCCTGTTTTGTTGTAGAGGTCTGCCTGTCTAATTATAACCTTAATTCGTTCCTAATACATCAAGTGTCCTATTCAAAAGGATACCAGTGATATTCTATGCATATGGAAGTTTTGGGAGGCATCTGAAAAATAGGCAGATACCCCATCAAAGTGACAAGGGTCATTAAATGATATTTGACCTTTTGACCCCTCCTTCAGGGCCCAAGGGGGTGGGGCCAAAATAAAGTTTGACGTTGCACCCCCCATTCATATGGGTTATAATGGGGAAAACCTTGAAAATTTAACCAGGGAATGGGCAAGCCTCGTCCCTGGTTAAAATTGCGACCCCTCTGGTGAGATATCTCTATCCTACATGGACACTCATGGTAGATTGTTTTATTCTGTACTGTTTGCTTGCATAAAAAGTACACTATATGACCTGTGACCCCTCAACACATATAATGGACCATCAAACCTTTTTTTGCATCAAAACTTGGTGGAAAATTCCATTGGTCTAAAAAGGATTAAAGGTAAAATTTCAATTTTAAAAATCTAGTGTACTTTGTAAGTCTTAACTTAAATTATGTGGGTTTCCTGTAAGTCAACTGATCCCAAATTTCTTCTGACATTTTCAGCATTCATTTTTTTGGACTGTTTTTTTCACAATTTTTTGGTATTTGCATATTTCAAATGTATAAGCTAGCTTTATATCCTGCATACATGTGCTTGAAAAGAACAGGAATTCCTGCTTAAAGCAGTTTTATCAAACAAATGAAAGACCAGTAATAAATCAGCAGCTGTACAAAAGATGGTTTATGCTTTTTAAACATCTATTTTAAGCATGGGAAATACATTATTGATTCCCACCGACCCATACTTTTTCTGGAAATAAAAAGCTTTTATACTGACCTACATACTAAACATCTTACATTTTGTGGGTCCTTAAACAGCTGACCAACATATTTATACCCCTCGCAAACTTTGTTTGTGGTGGGTATACTGTTTTCACGTTGTCCGTCCGTGCGTCCGTCTGTAACGTTTTGTTTCCTTAATATCTTGAAGAGTCATTGCTGGATTTTCATCAAACCTTGCAAACATGTTTATATATGCAAGACAAATACTTTAGACAAAAAAGTAAGGGCTAGGGGCAATTCTATTAGAGTTATTTCCCTTTGTAGTTCTAAATGGCTTTTAATATAGGATTTTATGCTTATGCTATTATAGGCCATACACGGGCCGATCAACTCCTTTCACAGCTTTTGATGGAACAATTTGATACTTTTCCTATGCAATGTAGACACATTGAACATATGCATGAAGGAGTTTGATTCAGAAAAAAAATGACAAAATGACAAAATGACAACTTAGACAATTTTTCCCTGATAGGACTTTTGTATATGCATAGATGGTGCCTTCATGGGCCGATCAACTCCTACCACAGCTTTTGATGGAGCAATTTGATACTTTGCCTATACAATGTAGACACATTGAACATATGCATGAAGGAGTTTATAATTTTTGTTTGCACAGATTCTACTGAAATATCTTTTCAAAACTAAGTTCTGCTGCTTTTAACTATAACTTGCCAAGTTTTTTCACTGACTCTTAGGGTATCAAATGAGCATTGCTTATTGACTTTTTTGATTTTACAAGTGTGGATCCAGAGGGGGGACAGGGGGGTCTGGAACCCCCCCCCCCCCGGGCCCCCTAGAAAATCACAAGTTATATGGGTTTCTATAGGGAATAAGCAATTGGACCCTCCTGGAAAAAGTAGGACCCCCCCCCCCCCCTGGACAATGTTGGACCCCCTCTGGAACCTTGAAAGATGATAGTTTTCTTAGAAATTAACCATTTGACTTCAGTAAAATAAGCTGAGGACTAACAAAAAAAAAATAAAAAAAAAACGTTGTCAGAGCTTTTTTTATCAGATTGACCTGGACCCCCTTGATGAAAATTCCTGGATCTGAGCATGTTTTAAGAATAAACGTGACTGCAGGGGTGGTCGTCTTGATCCAAACTCATTTAGACTATGATTGTACCAGGTAGCTGTCCATTACAATTGGCATTTTACGTCTATTGACGTTATAATTGCTAAGTAGTCTCTTCTAGCTCTTGTTGGTTATTGACCTCGACAGTATAGGGGACTGAAACAACTGTGAACAGAGACATGCTGCTTATGCCTGCTGTACTGGAGAACCGCACGATAATGTTTGGGGTTTCTCGTTTTTGACAACTGGATGGCAGGTCTTGAATAGACTGATGTGGTAAATATTTTTAAGGTTGGCCTTTTATGTTTGTTGCAGGCCTTTTGTTAATGGTGAATATTGGTGGTAATAAAAAATTTACTTTCTTATTTCTCAACCAAAACATATGTTGTGGGTGCTCAAAAGAAACATCTCAATGTTCTTTTGAGCACCCAAAACAAATGTCAAAATGGGTGGATAAGAAAATTTTCACAATTTTACACTCAAATCCGGCCCCCATATAAAGGCGTAACTGCAAATTATTTTCGTATTTCTCAACCAAAACATATGTTGTGGGTACTCAAAAGAACCATCTCGATGAGACGGTTCTTTTAAGCACCCAAAACAAATGTCAAAATGAGTGAATAAGAAAATAATCGCAATTTTACGCTGATTTTTTTTTTTTTTTTTTTTCTTTACTGGCCCTATGCTCAAATGTTTTGTTTATCTTTACCCATGTATTATTTTCAGACAATTAAGGAAGGATCCCCAGGTATTGTTCACAGGTTATAAGAACCCTCACCCCCTAGAACACAAGATAGTTCTGAGAATTCAGACAACAGCTGACTATAGCCCTCAAGAAGCTTTCACAAATGCCATAACAGATCTCATATCAGAAGTCTCACTCATGGAAGAGAGATTCAGGGTATGTATATAGGTTTAGATAAACAAAATTTTTGAGCGCAAAATTGTTAATATTTTCTTACCCATCAGATTAAACATATGTTTTGAGTGCTCAAAAGAACCGTCTCATTGAGACGGTTCTTTTGAGTACCCACAACATATGTTTTGGTTGAGAAATAAGATTTTTTTTAGGTATGCACTCTTAATTAAGTCCTGTAAGCCAGCCCACATGCTTAGATGAACAAAAATTTTGAGGTTAAAACTCTGAATATTTTCTTACCCATCAGTTTTAACTTGTTTTGTAGATGGTGACACCAAGGCCACATGTTATGATTTGTAAGCAAACTTATTGACAGTAATATCTTAAATATTTTCTTACCCATCAGCTTTTTAAAACATAAGTTTGGAGTGCTCAAAAGAACCATCTCATTGAGACAGTTCTTTTGAGTACCCACAACATATGTTTTGGTTGTCAGAAATTAGTCAAAGAAAATAATTTTTTATGCACAAAAGACCTGCCAGCTTATGAGATTTTGGTACTTATCCAGGCCTCAAAATAAATTTTCTTATTTTCTCAACCAAACCATATGTTGTGGGTACTCATAAGAATCATCTCATTGAGAAAATTCTTTTGAGCAACCAAACAATATGTATGCTTCAACTGATGGTTAAGAAATATCTACTATTGTTTCACTCTAAAAGTTTACCTATCTGGTTTCTAATGGAGTCAGCTGATCTTAATCTATGCTGTTTCCCATGATAAGAGTGTACATGTATATTTAGTTTTATACTGTTTTCAAAAGAGTTGAGCCGCGACCTGAGATTTCCAACAATGTGTCATTTTGACAACAGTAGACTCGGAGGAGCCTGTGCAGCCTCCCTTTAAGCTTAGAAGCTCCAAACAGTGTTCAGTCTCATAGAATACTCAAGCGACAAACAAAGGCTCTGATCAGACTGTGCATATGCGCAGGCTGATCTGAGGCTTAAGTGGTTGGCCATTCCACATTGTTGGAAATCATATGCCGTGGCTCAGTTTAAAATCTGTATATATGGGTCCACAATAAGGGCTAAGTTATTTGTGCATTTTCTTACCTTTGGGGCACATAAAATTTCCTTTGAACAAGTACATTATGGCCATGTAAACCCTTTACCTTATAGAGACAACTTTTAACACCTTTGCAAACAGAGCAGACCCAGATCAGGCAGTTATTTATATAATTATTCATAGTGGGAGGATCATAGCATGAATATTCATGAAGGACCAGACGCTATCCCTTATCACATAACGGCAAACAAATTTGTGAATTAGAATGGGATAAAGTAATGGAAAGTTGGTGCCAGTATGGTTACCTGTGTTTCAGGGTGAAGACATAAAATATTGTCATAAAGATTCTAACCGTGGGCTGCATTTCCCGCCAAAACTGTGATTTTTCTACAATTATGAAATACAATATGCCATTTTGCTAGTATTCGTCATGAGCTTTGTTTGGCCTTCTTTGCAGTTATGCAGGGGAATCCAGGTGCACTGGAACCCTTCTTCCAAGAATGAGCTGACAACATGATTAAACCCTTTCCTTCATGAATATTCATGCTAGGCTCTACCCACTATGAATAATTATATAGGTAAACTTTCATGTTGGTACATAGAACAAAGACAGTACCTATAAGGTAGTACTAGTGTAGGATCATATATCTATCAGTCTGATCAGGGCTGCCTGATCTGGCTCTGCTCCGTTTTCAAAATCGCGTTATAAGGCATCTCTGTGAGGTAAAGGGTTAATAAAGAACTGCTTAACCCTTAAAGCGCCAAGAAAAAAATGCATCTGAAAATGTCGTCTGCTGAAGTCGTCTGCTGCAAATAAGTGTCTTACATTACTGACAAATTAAGTATAGAAGCAAACAGTGTGGACCCAGAACAGAATAGGAGCAGTCTGATCTGGGTCCACACTGTTTGCCATAGAGGCTTCTTAAACATTTCAGCAGACGAGAAAAGCAGACGACTTTTGTTGCGATTGGCGCATTAAGGGTTAAAATAAAAATGACATTGTTATCATGCTGTCATAATCACAGGAAAAGTACAAAATATGAAACCTGTGCAAAATTTCACAGGTTTCATATTTTGTACATTTCATGCCACTGTAATCTTACAAGTGAAAGAATGCGCATGAAGTACTGAATAACCGCTTAGTCAAGCTTGTCCAGGAAAAAGAGTGGTTTGGTGAACTCACCGGTCTCAACATGACCATAGCTTTTGACTGAGATGTAAAGAATCAAACCAAAACCAAAAATTATACACCTTTAATCGTTCCTTGTCAACAATCCAATTTTGCTGTTGGGTGATTACCCACGAAACCATCTTATTATGCCCATAACCGTTTGATTTGGACATTACACAATAGCTGAAACAAAACTAAAAATTTTCGACTCAAATGGTCTTTCTGTTTCAGGAAGCAGTAAGGGAAAGACAAGAAGGAGATATTTGAACGACTTGACTCTTCAATAAATAAACTACCAAGGGGAACAACTACTACCTTGAGTTTTTAACCTTAAATAATCTTTCTGTTTCAGGAAGCCGTGAGGGAGAGACAGGAAGGTGATATTTGAACAACTTGACTCTTCAATAAATAAACTGCCAAGGGGAACAATTTCTAACTTGAGTGTTTAACCTTATTGTACAAAGATTGGCTTAGTTGTTTATGGTCATTCATTGTACAATAGCATTAAATTTAAATCAAGAAACCTTCCAGAAGTGAAGAATCTTAGTGCTACATGTACTAAGAAGTCATATTAAGGAAAGAGAGTTTTAAAAGTTGTCTACCTTTACAGTGAAAGTCCATTCCTTGTACAGTAAGGTTAAATTTTAATCCAGAAACCTTCCAGAAGTGAAGGATATTAGTACTACATGTACATGTACTAAGAAGTGATATTAAGGGAAGAGAGTTTGAGTTGTCTACCTTTACAGTGAAAGTCTACCCAGTCAGCATCAACTCCTGAGACAGCTTGTGACTTGGAAACTTCTGCAAAGGTGATTGACACTGTGATTGTGCTAAAGACTCAAAACTGTATGAATAATGCATAGAGAATAATAACAGTAAAGTCAATGAATTGTATTCACTCTTTCTAACTGTTATTATTTGAAAATTTGAGAAAGAGTCAATACAATTCATTGACTTTACTGTTATTATTCAAAAATTTGAGAAAGAGTCAATACAATTCATTGACTTGTTTGAATAATGCTTTGTCTCGGGATTGTTGTGTTTTACAGATCCATGTATTAACCCTTATCCCGCCACTTTTTTTTTGTCCTGGAAAGGTCTGCTTTTTACATCTGCTGCATATATATTCAAGTGCCCTTCAGATGGAAGCAATCACTATGAACCCTGATCAGACTGCTCCCTCACTGGGCCCATATTGTTTGCAATAGAGCCAACCTAAGAAGCTAAGCAAACAAAAGGAGCACAACAAAACTTGTGAATGACAGGCTAACGGTTAATCTACATTTTTGAAGAACTAGATTTATGAATATTAAAATTTAGCCCTGTAAAATACTATTTTGTATAATGTGAATTTTGAAATATCTATTTGAGCCAGGATCTGTGAAAACCAGCCTTAATGACAAAGTCATCAAAATTTAGTTGATTACACACACTTAACTACGAAGTATTAAAAAGTTATCCTGCAAATTTTATGAAGTTATCTCCATTATTCATGGAAATATGGTCTTTTGAAACTATACACTGTCTAACTTTAACATGTAGCGTCAGAAACGTCATGACGTTACTAATGACATCAAAGTTAACTTACCAATTTGCGGGTTAGTTGGGTGCATGAAAAACATGCTATTTCTTGCTAGCACACATTTTTTATCCTTAGCATGTGTGCAACGGAACTCGCAGAAAATTAACACCTATTTATCTTTGCCTAGTGTTTGCGTGATCTTTTAACGACTGACCATATTTTTAAAATTCTGACAGTTGCTTAGGTAAAGTTGTTGCCATGGAAACATATGACATGATAACAAAGCAATTTTACCAGAAATACTTGCTAGTTTTATTCTACTATCCACATGAAAGGGTTTTAAGGCAATATATAAACATGTCAAATTTCTTAATTGTTGGTGTTTTCCAAATGATTTATACATAATAAGTCCTAAATGTCATTAAGGCCGGTTTTCATAGATCTGCGCTCATTGGTATTTTTGAATCACAGAAACCTTAATGTGTATATATATGAACAGTTCTAGCTCACCTGAGCCAGCTGAAGGTGAGCCTAAATTTGTGATCAAAGGATGTCTGTCACTCCATTCATCATGTCTGTCAACATTAATTTTAAACTAAATCTCCTAAACCTCTCGGTGGAATTTCACTCAACTTCACAGGAATTCTTATTGGGCAGTCCTCTTTCAAAGATTACCATTCCATGCAGAATTCTGGTTGCCATGGCAACAAAAAGGAAAAGTTTAAAAATTCTTGTTTAAAACTAATATAAGGCCTCTTCTTGAAAATAATTCAGTACAAATGGTCATTAGGTGACCCACTTCCAAGATTGCTCAAATTAATTTGGTCAGTTGACAAACATGGCCACCTAGGGGTAGGACCAGCTTTTCCTGTTGATATCGATCGTGATAACTTTTGAAAAATTGTCAAAAAACAAATAGAAAATTCGTCACAAATGTTCTTTGGTTGACCTTCTCCAAAGATTGCTCAAATTAATTGATCCAATGAAAAACATGGTCGCCAGGAGGCAATGTTAGTTTTTCATATGATATAAAGGGAAATTTTAAAGAAACTTCATGTCAAAAACTTCTTGGCTGATAATATACCCCCTGCATTTATATTCAGGGGTATATTGTTTTTATCTTTTTGTTTGTTCATTCTTATTTCCTCCCTCCAAGAAAATGGATGATCGTATGTAAGTGCTCATATTCGTGGTTTGATACAGGGTAGAACTTTCAAATTAAGATGTATTTCAGTCCATCAAGATTGTTTTTATTTAAGCAAACAGTCCAGACTGATGAAATTCCTCATTTTATGGCATTTCATCTGGGTCTGCACTGTTTCTCAAAGTACCCATTCAGAGCTTTCCAGTTTACAAAGGGTTAGGTGAAATTTGAAAAAAAAATGTATTTCTGGCCCCGGAGATTATTTTTCTCTCTGCAAACAGTGACTAATCTCATCCATTTGAACTACAGTAAAACCTGTCTTAAGCAGCCACTTAAAAATAAACAAAACAAAGGCCTTAATGGAAAATGGTAGCTTAATGAAGATCGAAAGTATTGCAGAATGCTCCCCTTGGAGCATTCTGCAATACTTTTGACCTGCATTAAGCGTTAATCGGTCTTGAAAACCAATTTTTGTGTTCTTTTTGACAAGTTTTACTGTATTTCCTTGCTAGAGGCGACTTGTTGCCTGCTGATAAACTTTACAAACCAGTTAACACTCACGTTCCTGAAAACTTTTTTGAAAAAGTTAATTTGAAAAAAAAGTCAGCAGATGACAACAAAAGTATGCAAAGAGTCCATGCAAGTTTATGTGAAATCATCATACCGTATTCAGCACAATAAGCACACCTACTGATACAAGTGCACACTGAGCTCTTTTTGAGTTTGAATAATATAACAACTAATGATGTGAGCAGTGACATGTGATTTCCAACAAATTTGTATCTTTACATGAATAGACTAAAACTAGCCTGTGCAGCCTCCTTTTAAGCTTAGAAACTCCAAATGATGTTCGGTCAGTGACTTAACAGTCATAGAATATTCAAGCGACTAGCAAAGGCTCTGATCAGACTGGGCATATGCGCAGGCTGATCTGAGGCTTTGCTGGTCACACATACCACATTATTGGAAATCTCATGTTGCAGCTCATTTGTCATGTGCTCCTCTCATTTGCTTATGTTCTTAGGTAGCCTATATTGCAAACAATATGGACCCCGATCAGACTGCACATATAGTTTGCATCAATGAAATAATATAGTCCCAAATGCACTTGAATATATGCAGCAGCAGACATAAAAAGCAGATAACATGTTCAGGGGAAAAATAGGTGTGGAATGAGGATTCAGCCTGCTCAGTAGTGCAATTTCATCATTTATATAAATTATTATGGATTGGACATTTGAGTCTTGATCAGCTGGCTTCTGATCTGGATCTACACTGCTTTGAAAAGACAGTAAAGATGTTTGAAAAAAGCCAAGCACAGAGTGCTCAATTGGCTAGTTACAGTCTTTCATATTCATTTCAAACTGTCTTATGTTGTCTTTAGAACATATACATTGGTGGAAATTCAGGATTATTCCTGAATTCAGCATTCTGAGGCTATAGAAAAAGTCAGCATTCTGGGGCCGACTTTCCCTGGAAAAAGTCAGCACTCTGAGGCTGACTTTCCATAGAAAAAGTCAGCACTAGAAGGCTGACTTTTCATAGAAAAAGACAGCCTCAAAATACTCAATTAGACTGTTTATGATAGCTTCTCTGATTTAGGTTTTGATTGTCTTAAGACATTTAACCATTTAAACTTTACATTTTTCATACTCTTTACCCATACTGCACATTTTAAGAGTTGAATTTGTAAAGTTCATGATTTTGGAATTATTCATCTTTCACCCATGATCATGGTAGTCATTAGCATCTTTGTGATCTTCAGAGCAATAAATAAGAGGAAGTATTGAAGGGGAAACTCTGCAATTTGATATTTTTAAGTAGGGAGTAAATATTCCTTAAATTAAAAAGTAGGTGGTAAAATACACATTGGTCCAAATCCTTATCTAGACCACTGCTGCTGACTATGGAATAATTATCCCCCGACGAAGTCAGAGGGATACAGTGTTGGCGTCGTCCATTCTGTCCGTCCGTCCGCACTTTTTGTCTGTCCGGAACCATATCTCAGTACCTATTGGTCAGATTTGATTCATTCTTGGTACAAATGATAAGTACCATGGACTCTCGATATCCTATAAGTTTCGTCAAAATCGACGACTTAACACTTGAGTTATTGCCCTTGTTTTAGTATAGGCAATTATAATGCAAAACCTATATTAGCTTTTTGTGTGTGATAATCTTCACATTTCATCAAAGCTATTATATTTTACAACTTCTCACTATACACCATTATTACCCAGTGCCTGTAGATAAGCATGGCAGTGTCAAAGTTTTACCCCACCCCCTTTGACCCCACCTAAGGGGTCAGAGGTCAAATATTTAAATTTTGCAATAACTAAAGCAATTGTCAATATTTTTGCTGAAATTTTGCATGTAGGCAGAGCAGCAATAGATATGAAACATATCAAAAGGGATTTTAGTTGAAAGCATGGGTCTGAGCCCATGGGGTGGACTTCAGGGGTGGGGCAGAGGCCAAAATTAAACTTTTTCAGAATATGGTCATGTTGCATATCAAATTAAAGCTTACGACTTTTGCAACAACATGGTAGCAAATATTTTTCCCACAGACACACCCTCGACCCAGGTGGTGGGGTCAAAAGGTCAAACTACATATTTTTGTTTAAGTAGTCATGTTGCATATCAAATTAAAGGGAATTGAGCACAGAGCACCATGAAAGCAAATATGCTGTATTTATACACACCAACGACCCCTGGGGTGGGGTCAAAAGGTCATATTATTTTTTCTTTTCTAAAAGTGGTCATGTTGCATATAAATTAAAGTGGAAGAAGTGTAAACCTACATGCAAGGTAACACTTTGAATTTACACACACCCTTGACCTCTAGGGTTGGGTTGAAAGGTCAGATATTGAAATTGTGTAGATGTAAGTATATTTTTATTTATTAAATTATAAGCACTAAAACATACTTGACAGGCGTTTGTTATGATCTGAATATGGGATTTATGCTTTGTGATTTACATGTTTCTCTAAAATAACCCTTCGTCGGGGGATATAAATTCGTAGAATTTGTCTTGTTTTTAATGTTTTCAAAAAAAAATGATTATTAACACCATCAGAATATCAAACATTCTGTCGGTCCTGATCGGAGTCCAAACTGTTTGCAAAGATCAGCAGCAGATGACAAATTTTGCCCCAGGCAGGCAAAGAGATCAAGACAGAATTTGTCTATCAAATATGTTTGCTGCAAATTTGATCAAAATTTATCAAGAATGCATTTTAAGTTGTCATTATGTCTTTAATGTAAACAGCCATATTTGTGAGTTAATGACGTCATAACCTCCCAATTAGATATGCACAAGTGAAATAAATAAGGTTTGGTAAACAATTTTCACTATATTTTGAGGTATACGCCTGCTAAAGCATTAAAAGGATCATTTTTACTAGAAATGATGTAATTAAGTTTGCACTAAAACTGTTTGTTTGCAAATGCCTGCCTTTTCATGTGTGTTTCCTTTAAAAATTGGTTGTTTTGAACTAAGTACATGTAAAGGAGTAACTGTACATACATTTTTTGTATCTGCAAATAACAGTGTTTAAAAAAATGTCTTTTACATACACTAAAGATGGAGAGTTTGATTGCATGATACATGTAGATGCAAGTTTTAAGTGTCCACTTTTAGGTTTGGTATAAACATCTCTTATTCCTTATCTTATTAAGGCACCAGCAAAATGTAAAATCATCACCATTCTTTGTCTATTCTATGTAAGAAATCAAAGACTATTTCTTAACTGTGTATCACTGTTATTTACATGTATTGTAAACCATTTGAAACTTGAGTCCCTCAGGCCTTTTTATAACAGTGCATAATGAAAAAATCTTTTTCGTAATTTTCAACTGAAACATATTTTGTGAGTACACAAACAAATGGTCTCAATGAGGTGGTTCTTTTGAGCACCTAAAACATCTTAAAATAATGGATAAAAAACATTCACAATTTTATGTGTTATTTTTTTGTTCATCTGGACCGGTGAAAAAACAGGGTGCCATGTTTACCATAACATGAACTGTCTCAATGAGACAGTTCTCTTCAGCATCCAAAACACATGTTTAAATTGATGGGTAAGAATATAATTACAATAATTTCCTTATCTGGATCTATGCCATATTACAATATGATTATCATGTGACATGTTTAAATTGATGGTTAAGAATATAATTACAATAATTTCCTTATCTGGATCTATGCCATATTACAATATGATTATATACTCAACAACAAAAGAAACACATCGGTCACTTTTTGGGGCAATTCTGGAATAATAATTAAGAAATGAAAATATATGTTATGCGATATTCTTAAACAAACAATTATGCATCAAATTACTGAATAATGTTTTACTTAAACCCGTTCATGCTGTATGCCAGTGTATAGACTAGGATTTCTAAAAATGACACGTTTCAGAGAATTGGTTTTCACTCGGGTTCTCGTCTATATCCGTTCACTTCGTCCAATAACCGGTATGACGGTATGTCCCTCTCAGACGAGGCCATCGAGTGTGTGCAGAAGCCAAAACAAACCGCGTTTTTCTAGTAAGCCCGTTCTCAATCAGACAGAGCAGCTGTGGGATGCGCTCCGGCGATGCATGTGGGATCGTTCAGTGCAACCTCGGAATTTTTGACAACTTTAGGTTGCTCTCCATTAAAAATGGCGGCGCATCCAGGAACGTTGTGCAACGTTACATGCTTTCAATTCGACCTCGTTATGGTGCAGTTATTGCTGCAGGAGAGGGTCATGCCCTTTATTGGACGAGTTTAACTCAAGTGAACCGATTTAGACGAGAACGAGATATTTATTCTCCAGTGAAACACTTGTCATTTTTGAAAATGACTCCTTGTCTAGACACTGGCGAACAGCATAAACAGATTTCAGTAAAACTTTTGATTATTCAATGTATTAATGCAGAACTGATTGGTAAGGACTATGGTATACATATATTTTCATTTCTTAATTCTGTTTTCCAGAATTGCCCCGAGAAGTGACTGATGGGTTTCCTTTGTAGTTGAGTATATGTGCAAATTCTTTGCCTGCCAGCTGCGTTTTTTGTCGTCTGTTGGTAATCTTTGCAAGCAGTATGGACACAGATCTCCTTTAACTGTGAAAATGCTATCATAAAATACTTATTTCTGATCAAATCTTACTAGAATTTCAGTGTGACTGAGATAAGTATCTGTTCCTTCCACATGCATCAACTAAAGAAGTCAATACAATCACTTAACATGTTTTGGAGATTATTATTCATATCAATGATACTGTGTGCATGGAATGCTTTTGAATTACAAAGTTAAGAACACAAACAATATCTTTTCACTATGTTTTGCCTTTCTAAAATCTATTTTCATAAGACAATACTAATAGACATGCGCAGATCCAGAGGGGGGACCCCCTCCCTGAAAAATCACAAAAATACAGGGTTTCTTAGCAATACTGGTCCTGGTCCAATGAAAAATCACAAACTAGCGGCTACCAAGTCAGCATTCAATGTTGGGCCATCAGCGAAACACCATTGAAATGGGGGGGGGGGGGGGGGGCTGATAATGGCCTGCTTTTAGTGTTATTTTGATCCTCTCTCAATCGAAAAAATGACCGAGTTGGTCCCCTCTGGCAAAACTTTCTGGATCTGCACATGTTAAACTTGATCACATATATGTCCAAATATTTTCACATTTTGTAAGGGTTATCTGCAGTATGGAATCGTGAATCAAAGAATAGACCTTTAACATTATTAAATAGCAGGTTGAATAAACATAGAATAAGTGTCTTAAGTACCATGAGGTCATCTGAGATTCCCATAGAGTAAGCTGATCCAGCGACTGGGCAAAAAAAGATGCAAATTGCCCAACCCGCAGGTGTGCACTATAATCACTGTGTGAGTCCGTCTGTCTGTCCGTGGTCAGTTAGTGAAAATGCTCATAACGTTTGAGCCATACGGTATATTTGGATCAAAAATGCATACATATGCATGTCAACATTGTCTAACCACTGGCGTGTGTGACAGCCTTCATTGATGGTGGAGGATTTGCTGAACATCAGTCGAGCGGGTTGTGGTCAGGGAAAATGCTCGTAACTCTTGAACCACATGGTTTATTTGGATCAAATCTTGCTTATTTATTTTAAGATTGTCCAGCCATTGTTATGCAAAACTGTTTTCTTGCACAGGTGTGAGTCCGTCCGTCCGTACATGGTCAGTTAGTAAAAATGCCCATAACTCTTGAACCACATTGTATATTTAGATCAAATTATGCGTACATATGCAAAACGACATTGTCTAACCGCTGGCATGTGTGACACATTTCTTGATGGAGCATAAGTCGAGCCGGAGGACACCTTTTAAGCTCGTTCAAACCAGCTGACATCTACAGCCGAGGTAAGGAACACAACCTGAAGCAAAGCTATAAAATAAAAAGTAAATGACTTGTTATTTCATTCCCTCTTGTAGAAGCCAATACCCTACAAGTAGTAATGGGCGGCACTCTAGCACAAATTTTTTTAAGCCTGAAAAGAACTTAGAATTTTTCAGGCTAAAAATTTGTGCCAGAGATGCCGTCCCTGGTAAGCTTGAGTGACTAGCTGTGAATAACTTAGTTTATTTTTAGGACTATTCTGGTTGGGCGTATGATTGTGATAGTTTCCTGGTCATATTCACTGGTTGGGGTGTGATTATGATAGTATCGTGGGCTGTTGGGAAATAACATTTTTTGAGGGGATAAAGGTTCTGCTGTGGTGATATATAAAATAACTTAGTTAAATTCAGCTTTGAAGATAACTTAGTCATTTTAGGGGATATAGTATGTGGTGATATATGGTGTGTGTAATAGTCATGGCTACTAAGTACCATGCGTCTTAGAGTCTCTTGGTCAATCAAGACCTCAACTCCTAGAGGCATCACTCTGTAGCGTTAACTAGTGTATAGCTAGCCGTCTCAAGCTTACTACTACTGATTTTTTAATGAAAAGAACAACAAAGATTGGTGAACATTTCTATAACTTTATTGCCCCGCTAACTATAACTGATTACAATGACAGAGGATTAGGGCCGTCCCTCTGTTCATTGTTTACAATAATTTCCCTTAACATATTTACAACATATTATACTTAGGATACTTCTTTGAAAGGTGATGTGAATAATTATGACATTTACAAGTCTGTATTCTGTGTTTGAATAAAAAGTCAGGAGGAGCCATGCGTCTCATTCCATTCTTGGATAGGATGACTCTGGCATAGTTATAGATAAACCACATCTCGATATCTCTGTCATTCTGGTATAAATCATCTCCAGTTCCATATAGTTCTTGATGAATGGCTGTGTTTAGATCTAGTTTCTTTGTTGAGCTGGTGAATGATGTAGATACACCAAATTCCACATACTTTGCTCCATGGACTCTGTAAGCATTCTTTGTTATGGATCCATCTTGTAGAGTTTCTTTCAATAAATGGTAGAACATATTGTTCTTCTGGTGGTCTTCCATATGAATCGAAGTAGATAACTTTATCTCTTCTGAAGTAGATAGCCACCCAATGTTCTCCTGGATCTGTGGATATATCTGTATTTACAATGTAAGCCCTCATATCCAGTGGTTTCTTCTCTGGCAGTAAATCCTTGGCACATACTTCTCCTTTCACAGGTATATTGTTTATGACTTTGATAAGTTCAACAGTGTTCATTTTTATTCTGTTTCTGGGCTCTCGTTTTCTTCAGTTTCCTTTTCTTCATAGGATTCTATGAGTTTCTTGGCCCAGTACGTCTTCCACTGTTCTGTTAAGTCACTTTGAATTTTCTTGAAGTACTGCCAGTTTTTATAGGCTTCTTGATTTTCTTCTGGCGTCAGGTGATTGATCCCTGTTGTAAAGTCCATAGGGTGTCGCAAACTGTCGCCATACAGATAGTTCCAGATTCTATCATCAAAGTCTTTCATCACATCGTAGATGTTTAGGCCCTCTAAGGCTGGATCATGACATCCATAATCTTCAATCCATTCTCTTGGAGAAGTCCATAGACAAATATCGTGGTATTTCTGACTTGGGTGGTTCATTTTGCATCCATGACATTCATGCTTCGCACAGTCTCCAACTGCCATCTTTAGACAAGTCAATATGGCTTGTTTTAGAAGAGTCTTCATAAGACAATCAAAATCCTCATTGTCTTCTACTTCTTTCTGTAAGGTACTCTTCTCATCTGATGGCTGGACTGTTGCACTGTATGCATCTGTTTGGTACATCAAGTCCTGTTCAATGAAGTATCCTGCATTCATCTTAAGTAATCTGTGGTAACTTCTCTAAGTCCGTTGATTTCTATCAGGTTGTCAAACTCTGCATACACAAGCACGTTGATCGTCTTGTCAAGTGATGTTGCAAACTGAAGCTCCAATCTGAGGTTCCCAGTTTTTATAGGGTGCAAATGAGACTGATCGGCTGCTTGATCTGGTGTCAAATCATATCCCCAAAAGCAGTAACCTCCTTTGTAATCTTCATAATCAATGTTGCAATTTTGGACCTGATTCTGACTTGCCAATGCTTGGTAAACTGATAGGAAAGATCTGAGATACTGATCATTTCCAAATCTAGGTTCAAATGGTTTTCCATAGACACTATGTCCATCACAAGTGACATCCATTTTACTTAGATTGAAATGTTGGAAAAAGAAAGGATTAGTATTCAAAGTCCCATTAAATGCCTCATTCGTTACTAAACCAATAAAAACTCGTTTTGGAAGTTGACCAGTGAGAAGATGGTCTTCAATTTTAGATCTTGTGCCACTACTGATTGTAAAAGTTTTGACTTCAACTCTTCTGATCGGAAATTTAGCATTATGATGAGCAATAGTTTGATTCAGTTCATTGCTAATGGCAGGTAGAAGCTGTACATTTCGTACTCTCAAGATAGCGGTATCAATTTTGATTTTTGCAGGAGAATCATCACTCATCAAACAAAACTGAGGATATGATCGATTAAGCCTAAGTTTGAATTCTAAGCCATTAGGCAAATATTTTTCCTGCATAGCTAGATCCAAATGTAATTTACCCTGAAGCTCTACTGATTTGCTTTTTGCTACGCGTTTGCCACGATCAGTGATAGATGCTTTTGTTATATCTTCAAAAGCTCCTGCTTCATCCTCAGACCAAAATTCTGCTGCTTTCAGTTGATTATCTTTGACATCAGAACCATAAGAAAACAAATTTTCAAGGTATGCTCTGTATGGATACGTGTCTGAATTATTCGTGATCAATTTATTGTTGATAATCAAATCGATGCCACTGAACATACTGTGAAAAAAGTTGTTAATTGGAAATACTTTTGCACCAGTTTCAAGATCTTCACCCGTTTGCTGTAAGATTCTGAATTTGATATACAGATAGGCTTGAGATAAATCAGTGTAAAACTCGGTGTGAGGTGGAATTAGAAATTCAATGGGTGCATGATGACTATCGAGAGAAGCGATGGGATGATAATCATTCCACTGAGTGCCTTGCATGGTAGTCATGGTGGGTGGAATGGATTCCATATCCAATTCCGTTTTAGTGCAATCGCAAGAACCTTGTTGAATCATTTTTCGTCAAATATATCTCTTTCAAATACCAGACGTTTAATTGGATTAAACTTTTTTGCTCTGCTTTTAAAACCCCTCTTAACAGTTCGGTGTCTAGATTGAGACTGAGGCTTTTTGCGTTTTTGAGTTGAATTTATAGCCAACTGATTTATAGTAGACTGACCAAAAGATTTCAAAGCTGTTTTTCCTCTTTGTTTTAAAACTTTTTTTACATTTTCACCACCCACAATGTCTTTTAGAGCTTGAACCCCTTGATCTTTAGCTACTTTTTTCACGCTTTTTAAACTTGCTTTTGCGACAGGTTTTAAAATTGGAATCACTGTTCTCAATGCAGCTTTAAAAATGGATCCTAAACCATTGCCATACTGTCTTGAAACGCCTCTGTACAGGGAAAAGTCTCCTTTCCCAGATTGAAGAGACATAATGCTTCTCGATTGTTTCAACATTATTCCTTCAGTCGAAAATGTAGTTTCACTAACGTTTTCCCAGAGATAAATGGCACATTTTCACCTGTATCACCTTTTATACTAATGTGCACCTGATCTATGAAAGATTTTGCCACTGGTACATAGTGTACATTGACAAATTCTTGATGTAAATGATTGTTTTCTCTTTTACTTTCAAATGGCAATACTCTCAAAATAGGTGCAGTAACATCACCAATAAATGTATAGCTTGCTAAATCAGAGTAAATGTAAAGTTGGTGAATTTTTGTATTTAAATCCACACCATATCTGAAAATGTATTTTTCATTTCCTAATGGTTTATCAAAATAATTTCTATCTACACCTAATATTTCTGCAATTGCCTTTGGAAAAATAATTTGGACTTTTGTAGGATCTTGAACATCAAGTTTGACTCGAGCACTGTTTTCACCATACGTGATTGAAATGGTAGCATTGCTATTTTTCAGTGTCAGTCCATATCGAAAATTGATACTTTTTTGAATTTCTTCAACCAAATGGCGTGGAGAAGCATAATAACCATTTTGGATATAGATTTTTTGGTCTACATATGAATCATACTTTGTACAGTTATCAATGTCTTCACACATTTTTCTATCAGTAAATCTTAAAATCACATAATTGTTTTCCTTAGTGATATTATTTACTTCAGTTGGAGTTATGACTTCTACCAAACCTACTTCCCAATTATCTTTTTCAATTTGTATGGAATGATCTAATTTCACTTTAAAGTCACATTGCGTATTTTTTGAAAATGTACTGAGTGAACTATCACTCAAGAGTGTCAAATAAAAGTTGTTCATGGTTTGAGTTTGGGTGAATCTGTTTCGTCAGTAGAAATTGGATTAGTTTGTTTTCTAAATTTTAAACCTGGGGATGGTAGTATGTAACCGATAGAACTACTGAGTAAAATTAACCACAATTCTTTATCTGGACTTCTCAGACTGATTTGAACTAATGATGTGATAATGATCATGTAAACAACAATGATCTGAGCAAAAACAGTGAACCGATTTTTAACAATTCGATCACGATTTTCTGCAGATTGTACTGAAGCAGTGTCACCACGTACAAATGATCCTCTGAGATCCATTTTCATGCTTTTATACAAGATCAGATTCTAAAATCCAACTGTCAAATTTTGAAGGATACCCTTTCCAGTGAACTTTAATTTCTTTCACCCACTTTTTTCCTACTTTACGTTTTCTGTGATCTAACACAGAATCAATTTCGTAAATTTGCTCTTTCTCTACACGTTGTAACTCGTGTGAATAAAAAGTACCTTTGACCACTTCACCCTCAAGATCTTTTATTTTATAGGTGATAGGAATCTGAGTTTTGACCACTGCTAAAATTTGAAATAATTCTTGTGTCCAGTTTGGTAAATAACCTTTATCAAATGTGCGTTTTGTTTTATTGATACGCACAAAATCACCCACTTTGAATTTTGGTTTGACTTTTTTAGAATTCGATTTGCCATAAAAGTTTTCTGACACCTGTGGTTCATTTTTAAGAGTCACAGACACAGGTGCACATTTAATACTTCGATGATAAGCGTGATTGTAACCATGTACTAATTTGGGAAGAATGTCTACATATCTCAAAGTGCGATGATGAGTAAAATATTTCCACATGCGAGTTTTCAAAGTTCTTTGAAAACGCTCGACAATACTGGCTTTGGTTTCAGGATTTTCAGTAGTGAAGAAATGAATCTTCTTAGTTTTCAAGAAATTTTGAAATTCTTTATTTTTGAATTCAGTTCCTTTATCTGTTTGCAAACTTTTTGGACATCGTCCACTTTTTAACACAGATTTGAAAGCAATTACTAAAGTTTTTCCAGTTTTATCTTTAATAGGTACCACCCATGCATATTTTGAAAAGACATCTATGATGCAAAGTAAATATCTATGCTTGTCATTGGACTTTGATAATTTTGATAAGTCTGCCAAATCTGCTTGCCACTGAGTATCAATTCCAGCCACTACAGTTTTGCGTCGCAAAAACTTTTTACGAATAGGTTTATGTAAAGTATAAGTTTGTTGTTTTCTTAACCAGTCTCTAACATCTTGAAGTTTAACTTTTTTGGATGATTGTTTAGCAAGTTTGTACAAAGCTTGTTCACCTGCAAACGCAGCAGGACTTTTAGGATTGTAATACAACTGTTCAAGCTTCATTGTAACTGACCCATGGAGAAGAAAACTCTTCTTTTATACGTTTTTTGGTGGCAGATAAAAGCGCAGGGGATGAAAAATGGTCTTTGATTCGTTTCCTAACACCCAAACTCTTTGCAGACCTGACAGAAACGGGAATACGACTTGCTGTTTTTCTGATAGTGCGTTTTTGTTTGGGAGTAATATAATCCGTTTCAGGAGTTTCTGGAGCACGATGCATCCAGTCCCACCTTTCCCTATTTCCAATCACATCTTGGGGAATATTCATGTCTCTTAAACCTTCTGCAAAAGCTTGCCAACCTGTAGGTTCACTGCCTTTTCGATGTCTAATGACATCATTGATCAAATCAATAATATTAGACCCTGGAATAGATTTGCCATAAAGTTTGACTGTACCATCATCTTCCCAGGACACATTTGGGTTAATTTTTAGAAGTGAAACTAAAAGCTGAGCTTTACGTTTCATGGTGGAGGGTACACTATCTATAACCAATTGATTCATTTTGGAAGAACTAGGGTCAGATGGTGAAAAAAGAGATGTTTCTTTTAAAGCTTTTTGATGAGCCGTTTTAAATTTGTGTAAGGTCTGGCCATACAATTGAGATTTTTCAGCTTCAGACAAATCTTCATTGGCCATGACAGAAGATAAGTCTCTTTGAAGACTGGCTGTGGCAGATACATTAGGATTGGGAGGCAGTCTAGGTTTTTGAATTTGTTCCTCTTTCCAGCGTTTCATGTCTTCCCAAAGTTTAAATGGCACAATAGCCATTTAACGACCATCCATATTTTATTTTTTGATAATTTCACCCAAGACAGAACCTATGATAGGAGCAATTAAAGGTTTTAACAATAATCCTAACAAAGCTCCACCTTTTTGATTAATAATTTTCTTTTTTGTGTCAAGTGGAACTTGCTTAGAACTCAGTAAACGTATATGTTGCTTTCTAGCTCGTAACTGATTCTTTTGAGCATTTGTCAGACGTACATTGCCTTTTATAAGATTGATGCAACATTCCCCTACACAATCAATGACTTCTTTAGGAGATTCTTGAATCATTTTCTTACGACATTTATTGGATAAATGAGTCAATCCTTCCAAAAATGTACCATAAGTTTTAATCAGAGATTTTTTTCTCATTTTATTTTGCAATTTTCTACGACGTGTTGTTGTTACAGCCATGTTTATGAGTGTGTACAAACATTTGATGTACAGTCCTTTTATAGTTTTTTCTTAAAAATGAAGTCGACGACGTTCAGAATGAGGTGGCGATGGATATTTATTTGGATTTAACATGTGCATGGTAGCACCAAATCCATGTCTTTTTAACAAATGTTGTGCTCTCAAAGGAGTAAATCTTGCTAAATTTATGGACGATCGTCTTGCATTTGTGTTTGGAGAATCAAGACCTAAATTTTGCCATGAAGCAGGACTTTTACTTTTACGTTTTGTTACAAAACGATCATCAACCTTTCTTTTTTTCTGTTTTCTAGGTTTTTTCACTGATTTTTTCTTAGGATGTTTAGGTTTAGTTTTCTTGTTAAATTTTCTCATCAACTTATTTCCATCCCATCGAATCAGACTTCGAATGATCACACCACCAAAGAATCCACCACCTCCAGGTTTTAAAATGATACTGCGTTTGACTTCAGGGTCAACAATTGAACTTGCTAATTTTCGAACATGATCCTGATGTCTATCCATAAATTTTTGAGTTTGTTTAGGTAATTTCATCTTACCCTGAACAATTTTTCGAGCTGCCAAAGAAAACCATTTGATCATTTCAATTAAACCAGCATTTAAGAGTGATTTTCTTTTATGACTATCATGTTCTCTGCTTAAATTATACAGAGCACGTATCAGATTAGCTGATGTTCGTTGAGCCATTTTGACACAAATGATGGATTTAAACTCAAACACACCTTTTTATACTCCTGGAAAATAGACAACAGGTCCTTGTTGATCTGATTTTGTAAACCAGTTTTGAAAAATTTGTGTTCTGAATCTAAGATAATCAGGTGTATTTGGTTTCAAATCGACCAATAAGTATCCGTGAGGTATAGATGTGGCATCGTTAAACGCATGAATCATATGGGGAGCTTGAAGTTGATTGGCCAATACTTTAATTTGCATCTTATCTCTTGGACTTTGAAATAAAACTAAATAATGAGCATTCAAACTGATGGTGCGAGAAGATTTACTTTGTTGAAATAAATTTTGTGTGATGTACACCACACTTGCATTTCTATGATGTCCTTTTCTTGTAAACCATAACTTAATTTTTTCTTCATCTTTATCTCCTAACATGTCATCAAAAATCACCAAGTGCGTTGCACTGGGATCGGTGACAATCTCATCTTCATCATCGGGAATACCTTGAATAAATTTGATATTTGACCCTTCACGTTCTTGTAAGATATTATAAGATTTTTGCCATTCCTTGTAACACCAAACAATACGTTGGGGTAAAATATCAAATAAATCTTCTTTAAACTCAATCATCTTTTTAACAAATTCAGTTTACCCGATCCACTTGGACCAGAAATAAAAATATTAGAAGGATGTTTAAAAAACAAACTTCCAATATCTTGATTTGAGTCCAACTGGTGTGTAGAAAGGGCCATGTCTAACTGTGAAAAAATAACAAACACAACTTTATTTATACTCAAATTTTAATGAACATGAACCAACAGTTTAATACATAATTAAAAAAAAACAGTTTAATATATCAAAAAAACTGTACAATACATGTTTATCAGACACAGCTCAGTACCACTCTCCCGCTCTCCGAGGCACATCTATAGTAATACTAGAATAGACGTGCCGGAGAAGAGAGAGAGGCAGGTCATGCAACTAGTGTTGTGATGGAAAATTGTGTTATGATGGAAATTCTATAATGGAATTTATTAACTATATGGTGGACAGCTCAGTACATGTTTATTAGAAATAATACATGATTATCAGAACTACTCTATGCCAAATACCCATAAGGAACAGTATATCCATCTCCAACAATGACACGCTTAGTATAAGTGAACCGATAAGTCTTGGATTGCAATTCGGTAGCCACAGTCTTGTCTTTATGTTTTCTGATCCGATGGTAGTCTACAGTTTCTCTGAAGTCTTTAGATTCTCCCTTCACCCAGTTGAGCATACGATCAAAGTGAATGACTTGAGATGTATTGTAATCTAAAGTGAGTCCTTTCACTTTGCAAGTTGATTTTCTCTTTCCATCTTTGTCTACAAATTCATAGCCATAGTTCTTTGGTCCTATGCCTACAAATTTTACAATTCTAGCATTGGGCACTTCATCTGTCCATTCTCCAAGTCTATTGTTGACAATAGTAGGGTTCCATAAATGGGGTTTGTGATGATAAATGATAGAGTCTGTATCAAAGTAGAGTACACGTTCATTCAGCTTTTCCAAGATTCCATAGAGCTTCAATCTGGCTTGAGCAGTGACGAAGGCTGCGACAATCACATTACTGCAAGCATGCGGCTCCACACTAGATTCTGTATCGTCCCAGTTGACTAGTAGAAGATTTTCTCTGCAAATGTCCACATTCTTGACAATCTTGTTTGGATTCGTCACTAGATCAAAGAACTTGGGAGGTTCTGAGATATATTCTGTCTTGGTCATATTTTCTCTCTGTGCCAATTTTCCCCAGAGACTGTTTAACATGATCTTGGCAATAGCTCTCATTCCTTTATTCTTCTCAACATTCTCCAATCTGATTCCTTCAGCTTCAAAATAATCTTGCCTGAACTTGATCTTATCTTGCTCAGTCATGCACCAATCAGGGTATCCACTTGATTCTTGTTTGATTCTCAGAAAAGTATCGATATAGCCAGCAAAAATCCCTCCTTCTCCAGATGCTTTATCATATTGAGCTGTCTCTGAGAAATGCCAGACTTCATACACGTCCAATAACTTGTAACCCCTGTCCAAAGCCTCAAACAATTCGATGGTAACCCAAGTCCCTGTAAAACTTCTATCTTCTTCCTGTAAATGAGTACATCTCATATGAGGATCTGTCTTTTCAGCACAACTTCTACACAATGGAAACATCAATTTCTGACTGCATTTCTGAGGAAGTACTGGATGGTGCAAATTGGTGGGTGGTAACACTTTACACTTGATCAATCCACAGTACTGTCTGATATTGTCTTTGTCAATATTCTCTTGAGAATAGATGGTGGGATGTCCAAGTGGAAACAGTCAGTACTGTATCAAATAGTTGGATAGAGTGAACACACATCGATGTACTTGATTTCTTCACTGGAGGATTCATCGATTTCCTGATAGAGTTTGGTCGAGTTAGTTCTTCCACCAAATAAAGCATCTCTTGGTCTCAAAGGGTCTAAGTTTGTAAATTCTGAGTCCACCAAAGATCTAAAGTCTGGATCTTCCTTGTATCTCTTGTCATAGTCACATTCCCAAAACTCCACCACCTGATATCCAGCTTTTCTTAACTCTTCACTCTTGCCAATAGTCAAAATATACAACTGATGCATGGTCAAACACTGATGATGTTGAACTCTGTTTCTGTCTGGAAAATGAGTAGGGCATCCATGCCAGTAACATCCATAGAATTCAAATACGGTTTGAGATTCTTCATGGTAGCCATCCACATAATGTCCATTGATTCTCTGCTCACCACCATTCAATGCATGTTTGATCTCAATACCACGTGTCTTAGCTTCACTTTGAATCCATCTTACAGCTTTGATAGAGTAGTTCTTTTGATTAGGATAACCTTCAGGTGGGATGATGGCAATACTGTTTTCAGGCATATGATTTTTTCTCCATACTTTTGAACAAGCTTGAGCGATAGTGCAAGCTTCAGACAAAGGATCGAGTCCACTAATGTTGATCAATTCTCATCTGAAACAAGCACATCCTCGTCTTAGAATATCAACATCACTACGACAGTATTCTTCCATCTCCTGTCTGAAGTCAAATATAGCACCACTCTCAATTTTCCCTTTATGCCAAGCTAAAAACACCTCACGATCCTTGACAGACATCTGACCAGGATTGTACATGTCCACAGGAAAGTAAGGTCCCACATACTTTTGGTTTGCCAGTGTATTTGCAAGATGAGGAAAGTAACCTTTCTTCATCTCTGTCAAGCCAAAAGTATCTGGGAAATTAGCCAGTCTCATATGCAAAAACTGATAAGAATCAAGGAATGTAACACGTCCTACTTTCATTCTAAGTATAGTATTTCCATTCATGATCACTTCAGGTTTCACTGTACCATATTCTAAGATATAGTGTAAGATGAACTGACCATCATATCCTCCAAAATTATGTGCAATACATGTCACTCCTTTATTCTCATCTCCTAAAATCCAATTGCAAAATTGTGGTAAAGTGTCTATGCCTTCAAAGATAAATTCTCTCAGACCTGTTTGTGTTGAACAAGTCGGACAAAATGTATCTATGGGCAAATCCATGCAATCATCACAAGCTTTATGAGCAACACAGAAATTCACCTGATGTGTACCCGTTTCTTGATTTGACTCGAAATCAGAGAAGATGAAACGAGTTTTCTTAGGTTGAGAAACCTCTTCTTCTCCTTCATTTTCAGTCAACTCAGATTTACATTCATAACTTTGAATATAGCATTGATGATTGGGTCCAACAATTTCTTTACAATTCCTACATTTTCTCTGTCCTGGACACACATGATTTTTCTTATTGCCCACAATCCTTAAATTACATTTACCACAATTATACACAAGATGACAAATAGATTTATGTTGCTTAGATTTCATTGCTTTATGCTTAGCAAAACAGTCTCTACTACGAAATGTTCTTTTACAGTCCATACAACGCGTTTTTTGTCCAGGAATACAAGGAATGTCACTATAGCAACCATCACATCCATCAGCACATCTGTGGTCTCCTCTGTGGTTATATCCAACATCACAATACTCGCAGTAATAGCTAGCACCAAGAAATCCTGTCACCTTCGTAATCGCATCATAGTGATCTACTCCATTGTAGTAAATATGAATAACTCTCGTCTCAGACTTCTTCTTGAACTGAAGTGGGAATATTAGTCCATCTTTAGGATACTGAGAATGGACTTTGATCAAGTACTTGGGAGCAAGTACAGATTGGATCTTCTTGTATTCCTCAATACCACAAGGCTTGGTATGAGGAATCTTGGCTTGATCCAGTAACTTCATGGCTTCTCTGGTCTGCATAGGTCGATCTGATTGTCTCATAGTGTGCCAATTCTTCTTCCAAGTTTCTGATTCTTGTTTGTCCACATTACATTTCGCCACCACCACAGCTCTCGCCATACACATTACATCTTTGGTATTGTTGATCTGTATAATGCTCTGCTTGTTCTTGCTCATATTTTCTGACTCAAAATAAAGTCCAGCATGTAATGGTTTACGTCCGCTGCCTACTGGAAGTCTCACCACTGTGACTTGAATAGTCATCTGTCCATCATTGATGCGAAAATTCTCATTGGACTGGAGCACTTTCATAATCTCTTCTAACACAGCTTCTCCAGTCATAGCTGAGACATCTCTCCATGTCACAAAGACACCCAGTTTCAATCCAGGATGAAGAATAGTCATCCGCATCTTGTCATTGGACTCCATCTGGCATCTTTCTTTGATGTCTTCAACCAGCCGATCAAACAATCTTGATATGAACTGATATGGCGAAACATTGTCAGGGAAAGTCTTGATGTTGAGTTGAAATTCTTTCCCTTGAGCTCGAAATAATCTAGACTTCTTCTCGTTGACTGCCTTGATAGTGAAATAAGAAGTCAAATCTTCATCATCTTCATCGTCTGAATACATAGTCATAGCTCTTCTTTTCCTTGGTGGTGGTCTAATATCATCTTCATCATCTGAGCTCTCTGTGTCTGAATAATCCACCAATTTCGGTTTAGGCTCTTCATCATCAGAAGTGGGTGGGGTATTATCTCTCTGTCGTTTAACCATCTTGACTGTTCAAAGTTTAGTAGTGAAATGAGGCTGCAATGGGAATGCGAACTCAATTTATACTGGAAAAACCCAGATTTTTTCTGAAATCAACAGCACCCTATAAAAGCTTAGAACAATTGCTATCTTATCACATTAGAAATAATTCATTTGCAGGTAACACATAAAGAGAGCAAATCAGTTATGGCATATCAACTACCGACAGAAATACAACATATGATATGGACTTATTCGATGTACAATTCAGCTAAAGGGTTAGGATTCAGGAAGCAAATTCAAGAAGGATGGTTTAAACTTAGGTTGAGACGCTTGTCAAATGCTTTAGAGACTAAATCTCAGGATATCTATCACCAAGAACTAGGCCAACTACTTCTAAGCATGGACGAATTACTAAATCTTCATGGCGAGATGCGCTTAAGATTTCATACGGAGATGCTCAAGATACATTACTCCAAATTTCACAGTATTGATAAAGCTCGTGTTTGGGTTGTAAGAATGAAGAATTTGACAATGGATAAACTTTACTCTATTCGTACTCGTGACACAGATATCAAGTATTTTTTGAATGGAATTATCTATGGCAGTAATAAGTTTAATGGATGTTTGTACTTAAAAGAAGAAGCTCCTAAACACCAGGTCCAATGGTTATTGTCTGCATGGAATACTGAAGATTTATCTTTATCTGTGGCATCTTTAACAGCTGCAGGGATTAACCACTTTATAACCAGTGAACTGATTAGGTATATAAACAGACCAGATTCATATAACGTTGCCATTGGACATTATACTCCAAGACAGATAGAACCACAAATTATTTTGAAGTTTCCAAGTCGTGAATCTGATTATCTGCTGAATAACTGAATATGTATACGATCACCAAAAGTCTACCCGTGTGCTTAGATCAAATTTTACATTTTGATGTGTACAAAATAACTTGAGACCACATCTTATCATTAGAACCATCCAGTGCTGAGTTTTTGAAAACGAGAGCAGGAATCAAGAACTGGTTAAACGGATTTGAGACATTTGATACATTCAGATTTTGGACTAAACGTAATGCTAGAGAGATGTTGAGAATCATTGATGACACTCCTGTCACCTATATGGATTGGGTAACTTATGTGGCAAACAGCGAAAGTGTGATTTCTCACATCGAAGCAGTATTGAAAGAAATTCAACAAGCCTCAGAAGAAGAAGATATGGATTGTGAAGATCTCATTTCAAACATAGATAGCTTGATCACGATATAAAAAGAATGATCAAGTCATTTTGATCATCATATCTGAGTTCAACATCATGGAAGAAGCAAGAGAGAAGAAATATTTGGAAATTCCACTTTCCAAGATATTGAAGTTCAGACCTTATAGAAGATTATTGTTCTGCATTTACATCTTGTTTTCTCATGATGAGATCACTTTGGAAGAGATTCAACAGAAACTCAATAGTCCTGAAACTTTTGAAGATTTCAAGAGACTTTGGTGGATAAGTATCAGTTATTTGATGGAAAAAGAGACACTGATCACATTTGAGAATTGGAAAAGATGTGTCGCTGACAATCCTAGTGTAATCGAATTTCTCTACAATCATAGAAGAGACAAAACTATATCTGGACTATAAATAGGTGGACACCAGTGAGAGAGAATCATTTCACTTCTGACTTTCAAAGAGTAAAGATGGCAAACAGTAGAGATCCAAGGATGGCTAAAGTCTATGATAAGAAGAGCATCTACTATCATTGTGTATCATTGAAGAAACTTTTATCTCAAGAGGAACAAGCTTTGATGCAGCCATTAGAAGATAGTTTGAGACAACAAGACAAGTTGAGACCACCTTATGGAGAATGTCACCATTGTCATGATACGGGACATTGGATTGGAGATTGTGCAGAGGCTAAGAAATTAAGAGAACAACAGATGTCTACAGATAAGAAGAAGCCTGCATATGGACAATGTTTTATCTGTGGACTTGCAGATCATTGGGCTCCAAATTGTCCTAAGAGAGAAGAGGATTTTACATCTCAACAGTCTTCTATATCTACAGAGAAGCAACAGTCTTCAGTATCTACAGCGAAGCCTTCAAGGAAACGAAAGCTCCTGAACCATATATATCTGATATCAGTCCTAAGAGAAGATGCTTGGATACTCGTTCAAAGAAGACACCTATCCGTACAAAGACAGGGAAGAAGCCATATTGTTTCATTTGTAAATCAGACTCTCACTAACCTCCATCCTGTACAGAGATGGTGGCGGAGAACTGGGATAAAGTGATTTCTCATGATGAACCAGACAGTGACTCTATAGTGCATATTCATTAAAGACTGGACTTAAAGGATTTATAGTGACGATCGGTTCTGTTTTTAAGATAGTGTAAGTTGTAAATAAAATTACGGTGTTGAAATTGTGTTTGTTTTTTATTTTGAGGTTATTCTTTAACGAAACTAATTGAGTAGCCCTGAAAAGGACTGTTTTTTTTTTAAAGTCTCCTAAGTAACAAAATATTTCTTACTTAGAAGATTTTAAAATAGGTTGAACAATGGCTACAGGTTTTCTGGAACCAATCCCTCTACGAGCAAGAAATTGCTCTAATCCCAACTTATTTTGCTGTCTCTCCACCTCTTTCCAATCTTTTCACTGCAAAGCAGCACACAACTTAGTCAAACTGAATTTTTCAAAGAACTTCATTTTTTTTAGAGAGGCACAAAGTACGTTGGGTTATATAGTTGGATAAGTGGATTGACCTATATTCTACTCCTCCGCTAGAGAGAGCAACTTTAATCTGATTGGTCCATTTAAAGATCACGCCATAATCACCCCATTACTGTGAACATGGTTAGGAAATACTACAATCACACATATCTTAGGCATAGTCTTACATACAAAACTAAGTGCAACATATTAAGTTATTCTTTCTTGAAGAAATGGGTGGCCCTGAAAAGGGCCGGTTTGGTGGTTATATTACCACAAAGGCAAAAATTTAGGAGCAGGGGCATCTACTGGGGCGGCCACCACAGGCAGGGCATCGCACAGCCCACTGCTCTACAGTTATAGTTCTTTTCACTGGGATGTAGAAGGGTGGATGGTCTGCCTCCGCATCCCAATCCTCAGAAGGTTGAGGTGTGGGGGAAGAATTATCCCCCCAATCTTCCTCCTCGTCACTGATAGTTTCCACCTTCACTTCCATTTTCGCATCATTAATCAAATTTTCGACCCTTCGACTCATCTCCAACATCTTTTGATGATTCTCAATCATTTGTAATAGAACTTCACCCGTATCCTTCACAGCATTCACTGTCTCCAGTAACCACCTAGTAGCATCAACCATAGTCTTGCCCTGCTCCTCCAAATCCTCCAAACGCCAATCCAAATTGCATGCCATTTTGTTGTTGTTGTGTAACACAAGAACAGAATGAAGAATTTGAGATTTGAAACGAGCTTTTATAGTTTTCAAAGGGATTGACCTACATTGAACTCCTACGCTAGAGAGAGCAACAATACACTGATTGGTCAGTTCATTTATTTTCACCCAATCAGAGTTGACTTGATTTCTTGAAACGCGGGAACTTTAAACTAGGTCAATCCGCTTGACAAGTATAAAAGGCTTGAACACACTACACTTTCACCATTTATAATCATGGAGCCATCACTGACAATAGATGATATGATCAACAATCCTGACCTTTTGCTATCAGCAGTGAATGAGACATTTGCTAGCGATACGACACAACAGTATTATACGCCGCAAACATCCTCAGCGTATATGCCTCAACCTGTACAACAGATGCTGCAAAAACAACAGTCAAAGACTCAAGTCATTGAAGTCTTACTCAAAGAACTAAATGAGTTAAGATCTAGAGTGAAGAACTTAGAAGAACTGTCTCAGCAACGTGCACAGCAGCAACCTTTAGAGATGCCATCCATTCAGATTCCCATTAGACTTGACATTACGACAAATGATCAAGACACCAGTCAAAACATAGGAGTTGGAAAAGCAACTAAGAAAATTAGAATTACTAAGAGGAAATGCTAAAAATCACCTAGACAATCAACAAACAGCCCTTTTCAGGGCTACCACTTCCCTAGAAAGAATACCACTAAACTTGCTAAATAATATACACTAGTTAATGCTACAGAGTGATGCCTCTAGGAGTTGAGGTCTTGATTGACCAAGAGACTCTTAGACGCATGGTACTTAGTAGCCTTGACTATAACACACATTAACACTACAGAGTGATTAAGGTCTTGATTGAGCAAGAAAAATTGCATAAATTAACAACATAGAACTCAATTTTTCACATGATATATTTTATTTAAAAAAGTTAAAACTTGTTTTTTTTAAAAAGTCATACTTGTTTTTGTGACATTATCAGAATCTTATATACGTAATACATTACGTCATCGATTTTTATAAACCACTTCCACTTCTCCGAAAATCTAAAAATAGATTTTCCGGGAAATTGGAAAATTTTTCACATGATATATTTTATTTAAAAAAGTTAAAACTTGTTTTTTATAAAAAGTCATACTTGTTTTTGTGACATTATCAGAATCTTATATACGTAATACATTACGTCATCGATTTTTATAAACCACTTCCACTTCTCCGAAAATCTAAAAATAGATTTTCCGGGAAATTGGAAAAGCACGCGAAATTCTGACGTCATCACTATGACTGGTTCCCAGTTCCGCTATATGTTATATACTATTATTGATTTTTTTGCACTGGTTCCCTGTCTCCCTCTCCCACTCTCCCAATCTTCGCGGCACGTCTATAGTAATACTAGAATAGACGTGCCGGAGAAAGAGAGACTATATAAAAAATGAACCAGTAATTTATCACAACTGCACTTTTCTCGCAAAATAAACTATCTAATAATACTCAACGTATGACAGACCAGAAAAAACTATCACAATCACAGATCAGCCTGCGCTTTTGAGCAAAAATAAACTAAGTTATTTTCAATAGTCCAGAAAACTATCACAATCACAGATCAGCCAGCGCTTTTGCGCAAAATAAACTAAGTTATTCTCAACAACCCAGTAAACTATCACAATCATAGACCAAGCCAGAACAACCCTAAAAATAATCTAAGCTATTCACAGCTAGTCACTCAAGCTTACCAGGGACGGCATCTCTGGCACAAATTTTTAGCCTGAAACATTCTAAGTTCTTTTCAGGCTTAAAAAAATTTGTGCCAGAGTGCCGCCCATTACTACTCCTACAAGTGTTTTTGTGTCTTTATTCAAATATTACACTTTTAATTACTCCAAAATTATTCAACCAGTAAAAAAATATTATATACCAGTTTTTAGGTACAACAGTAGACCACATTTGGTAAAATTACAGCTTAAATCATTCAGAGTTTGAGATATTGCATCATTACTAAAGGCATTTCCCCCAGAAGTTGGATTATGGATGAAATAAGTACATTCGAATAGAATGGCATTTTATCCCAAAATGCATAACCAGTGCTTATCAAAACAAATTAACTTTTTTAAAAATTTAAATCACATGAAAGAAATATCACATTTTAAAGGAAAAAACACTTTACGGAGGAAAATTTGGCAAAAAAGAGATGTATTGGTCATACAAAAACAATAAATTATCAAGAAGGTAAATCTGTGAAAATCCCACCTCTGGGAGAAATGATATATTTGACACATATGTGGATAAATGATATACCTAAAAATTGGTATATTAAACTTTTTAACCCGGTTGAATAGTTTAAGAGTAATAAGGAATTAAAAATGGGTTTTATTTTTTCTGTGGCACCCTGTATGTCTTGAGCAAGCTGCAATTCTTAAAATTGGCGAAAGATATCTACCTAGAGTTTCACTTCATCTGGGTCAGAACATCTAATCACCAGTCTGTTGGATGAGACTTAAAGCCATGGCCGTCTGCTGAGACGTTTTAAACCAGAACCACTGCCGGTTGAGCCTTCTCAGTGTTTCCGGCCATTAACCCTTAATGCGCCAACCACAACAAATAGCGTCTGTTTTTCTCGTCTGCTGAAATGTTAAGGAAGCCTCTATGGCAAACAGTTTGGTCCCAGATCTATACTAGTATACTTAATTTGTCAGTAATGCTAGGCAATTATTTGCAGCAGACGACTCTAGAAGATACATTTTTAGATGCATTTTTTTCTTGGCGCTTTAAGGGTTAATCCACACAAAACATAAACAAACCTGGCCCAGTACTGGTAGCCACAAAAAAGTGTAATTATTGTACGGACACAGGTTGGTGAAATCATCACTTTAGGCATAAAATACACCACCTGCAATGGGTGTGCCCGTCTGTTACCAGTTAATGAATATACTCACAACTCTTGAACCATATGGTAGATTTGGATCAAATTTCGCATACATTTGCATGTCAGCATTGTTTAATCACTGACATGCGTAACAGCACTTTTTTATGCTGAACATCAGTCCCGCCGATCATGTTCAGTTAGTGAAAATGCACATAACTCTTGAACCACATGGTATATTTGGATCAAATTGCATACTTATTTATTTTAAAATTGTCCAGTCACTGGTATGCAAAACGGTGACCACAAAATTTATTTTAAATTGAAAAAAATAATATGCAAATCGAAATTATCAACAGCAACAATATTTTTTGGATTTGGCATCTAAATTTTGCTGCACTTGCAGGTGTGCACTATAATCACTGTATGAGTCCGTCTGTCCGTCCAATTTGCTTTCCAACATTCCATCTGACACTGGACACTGATAAATCTGCATTCACCACGGGCCGTGCACATTACAGTTAATTGGTTTTATGTGACTTTACAATTTGACCCCCAAAAGAAGCCCTAGATTCTTTAGCTCATATGGAGTCTTCTTAACTTATGCAATGTATTATCACATGGAATCGTATCAAATTAAAGGTCATTAATTTATCACAGATAGGGAAAAAAATGAAACGCTTCAACAAAATGCAAATGCTAATTAGAATTTTATTCGCATTTGCTATAGCATATATTTTCAAATGCAAATGAGCTAACCATGAGCTATTTGATAGGAGAACAATACATTCCAGAACCATGGGTGCGAAAATAATTTGGCACAAATTGTCCTTTATCACCAAATGTATTAACTTTTGTTTGTCAAAATATGCTGGCCAGACCGCATAGTAAGTTTTTCTAAATGCATGTTGGAGAAACTTTTATAATAATCTTTTGTCAGAAACTAGCATATTTTTCTAGCATATTTTGTTTAAAACTCTTCCAAGATCGTTCGAACCATTCTGATCTATCAAAAATATTGCCAACGGGGGTTAGGATTAGTTTACCATATGGGGAAATCGTTTAAAATCTTGCCAAATGCTACTGGTCTAATTTGAAATGACCCTTATGTGACACTTCGATAATTGCTCAAATGGTTCCAGTTAATTGCATATCTAGGTCAAATGAGCAAAAATGGATTATCAGAATGAAAACCTTAGAAATCATCTAGTCTGAAACAACAACGCCTAGAGCCTTGGTATTTGATTTTTAGCAACATTTAGTTGATGTTTGGTTTATAGCATCACCTGGCGGTTACCAATTTGATAAAATTATGGCCTGGGGGCAAAATGACAATTTTCCCTGGGATCACATTTTTACACTGACATATATATGGAAAACTAAGTTAAAACTTCTCCTTGTCTAAAACCACAAGACCTAGAGCCTTGAAGGTTGGAATGTAGCTTCATCTAATGGTGCTCTTTCAGTTTTGTCCAAAATATGGACCTGGGCCAAAAATGGTCATGTTCCGTGGGTCAGTTGATTTATGAAGCAAGATAGGGAAACTTAGAAATAAACCTCTTTTCCGAAATCTCAAGGTCTAGTGCCTTATTAGTTGGTTTGTTGATCATCTTTTGTTCTTTTGCCTTGTTTGTTTAAATTTGCCCTGGGGCCAAAATGACACTGTGCTTGGGGTCTTGGAATCTTGGTTAATCTTGGAAACCATTGGGGTATTCAGATCCGAATCCCTAAACAATATGTATTTTTGATCCTAATGATAATAAGAATGCATTTACAATGACAGCGGGTGGACTTGGGGTTATGCCCCACCTTTCCCCTTCATGTTAGGTTTAATGTCATACAAGTCACTCACTTTAAGTCTGCGTAGTCATAAATAAAAAGTTCCTTGTCATCGTCAAAACCGCACTAAAATATTAATGGCAATTTTAGTCCCAGGTTGGTCCTGAGCTGGTCCCTGGCTGAATTTGTCGAAGAACTTCGGTGGATTCATTTTTTTTCAAAACCTGCGGGACCTTCACATATAACGAAACGAAAAAAGATAAAAAAAAAAAAAAAAAAAAAAAAAAGATAATGATCAAAAATGTTTCTGTTGAGCCTATATATTTGCTTGATATCATCATTACCTCGAATACTAGTCATGCGTCTAAAATGCTTGTGTCATTCCAATTATTTTAGATGATTGTGCTACCATGTACATTAACTGTTTTAATGCATCCATGGTATATCTACCTTTTTTAAAACATGTGCATTTTTGTATATAATGTTTTGATGTATATGCATGTAGTTTTTCTATAGAGAACCACTTAAAGAATGGTACTTTCAGCTAAAAGTGTACACCTATTTAAATATTGTACATGTATAAATAAAAATAAATCTGCAAATGGTAAATATTCACTGGCACCAGCATCAACAGACACAAACTACATTGAATGTTTAGTGATTGAAATACTCTATTTTACGTGTTCATTCACCTTTATCAAAACAAAATGTAGGCTCGTTTTGAAATCCCTGCTATGACGTAAAATGTCACCCTTGAAACAGATGTCTCCGCCACAAATGCTTGAAAACATGGCTAAGTGTTTGTTTGGATGCCCTATGTAATTACGCTTCGTCACAGTCAACTATATTTCAGTCATGCTGTGACGTTCTCCTCGTTTAAACAAGCACTAAGCATAAAGATGAAGGGACATGCCCAATGACACAACACAGAGGTTTCTTCTGGATTGTAGACTGCGATCTCTTAGTCACAAATCGGACTATTTACCAATTGCAACAGAGCTACACTGGTCTTATAATAGGTTAGTGATATAGAACCACGGAGCTATCACGACTATTGGACATCTAATACGGGATGTGCGTAAAAATATGGAACAGCCACACATTCTGTACATGCAACCTATGGCCGCTTGCTATGACCATGATCTTAAAATGAAGCGACTGAAACATCTACATGTATTTTGCACGTTAATTTACAGAGGTGCACATGCATGTGGTTTACTCTTATAATCGAACCAAACATTTGGGAGGTACGTCGCAGATACAAAAGAGTGACATACAGATGGACTGACAGATGAACAGACAGATACATGTACCACACCCAGGGAGCGGAAGTGACCGTAGAACTGCGAATGTACGACAAGAAACGGCACTTGCGACGTTGTACATTGGACGGTTGGTCACTTGCGGTATTGATTATTCATTTTAGACGGATGGCTGAGAATGGGTTTGCTCCCCCCCCCCCCCCCCTAGGGAATTTTGCAGACATATCATATCTTGTAGAGAATTGAAAGCCGAGTCTTTTAAGAAATGTTTGCACTCTGTGCTCCGGGGCGTTAGTCTGTAAGAGCCTGTAACATACGTTACTTTATCAAATTAAGAAAAAATAAATTGAAAGTTTGGGCTACAAATTAAACACATTAAAATATTTATTTTTAAAATCATTCATAAAGTCTGCATACTGGGTATCTTAACTACGTATGACAGCCATTTGAACAAAATTGCGGCTTCCTAAGGTGTCATATGCGTTACATAAATCAGATAACCCATTAAAATTTGCAAGTGTGGCTAGTATCATTTACATTCACAATTTCTCTGTGTGTTTTGCAAAATGTTTTTAACCATGTCTGACTAGCTTATGCAATTGGCTAACAGAAAAATTAAAGTTTGTTTCTCTAGCTTAAATAATTTTTCTAGAATAAGCAGTTAAACAATCCTACCCCTACCCAGTTTTAAGGTGAAATGTTTGGTATTAAAACTAAAGTAAAAATAGTTAAAAAAATATTCGCAGTTGATGAATATGTTTCATTGCTTGGGATTTATTTTCTTATATAAAAAGACTCATAAATCTGCAAGTTTGTTGCATTTTTTTTTTAAATCAGAGGCTGTATCATATGTTACCTGGTGTAATAAATGGGCAAGCTCATTGTCTTTACGTAAGATATGCCTAAAAATGTTTTAATCTCTTCGAGGGAATTTTGCAGACATATTCCTTCTTATAGCACAACTCAAGCTGCATCAAATAAGGGATGTTTGCACTCTCTATGTTGGGGCGTTAGTCTGAAACAGCATGTTACATGCGTTACTATAACAAATAAATGAAATGTAGCTTTAAAGTTTGAGCTAAAATTGTGAAAAAAAAACTCGCAGCTGCTGGATATCTTACATTGTTTAGGGATTTTTAGCTGGCTCGTATGATAAAGACTTATATATCTGCTAGTTGTCATCAAGTTTTAAAGATTAGAGAGCGTTACATATGTTAGCATGATAAGTAAAATCATCAAACAGTATTTTGACATCAAGCTGAGTAAGGGCCTGCTCCATCCAAATCCCCTTTGGAATTCTGCAGACATATAACATCATATGTAACCATTCAAGGTGCATTTGATAAGAAATGTTTGCACTCTGTAAGTCGGGGCGTTAGCCTGTAACAGCTTGTTACATATGTTACTATATCAATTTGAGAATAAGAAATTTGACATTTTGAGCTACAGAAAGAAGACATTAAAATTATCTAATAAATTGACATTCTTATAGTCTGCATACTGGATGTCTTTACTACATATGGAAGCTGTTTAACATTAATACGGCTAACTGTGGTGTTATGTGCGTTACATGAACCTAATTATAATTTTAAAGCTACAATTGTGGCTACCGTCATTTAGTTAAACAACTACTATGACTTGGTATAATCTGTTTTATTAGATTTTACAAACATATACTCAATTGATGAATAGGAAATACCAAGTTTGCTTTTCTATCTTAAATATATTGTCTTATAGGAGCTAATACACAGCCCTACTCCCAGTTTTACAGAGAAGCAAATCTTGTTACTACCGTTTAAGTAAAACACATGATAGCGATTGCAGCGTGTGGCTATTTTACATTTTTTTAGTCTGTCTTGCTCATATATCTGCAAGATGTCATTAAGTTTAAGATCAGGACACTTAATGTGTACTTATAATATAAGTCTTTGGTGCCAAAACACTAGAAATTATATTCATTTCTGATTATCAAGCCCATTGACTGTTGTTACAGATGTTATCAATGACCTTTAGGACACATTTCCTAATAGTGTGCATATAATGCCAAGTATAGAGCCACAAATAGAAAAGATAGTTTTACATTTGTACAAGACAATACAATAAATGAAATGGTCCAAACTAATTCTCATCGATTTAACACTCATGGTAAACATTTGTCGTTGTCTGCTTCTGTGGTAATCATTATTATCACACGCCTCCTTGCAACTAGTAGAATTATCACACAATTTTTCAATCATTTACTGTTATACAATTTTTACCACCAGTCCACTCAAAATTGATGAGCCATTATCAATTTTCCAATTTTGCCATTTATGGCTTGGAACATTCGGAAACTGATATGAATTCCTAATAGTTGACAAGGAGGAAAATTATGCCATTAAAAGCAATGAGTACCTGGACTGATGTACCTTGATATTTCTGTGATAAAGAGTCATATCTTAGCTGGTTAACTTTTAAAAATGTAGCCTTTCCATACATGCAACACATATATTTTCATCTAATAATGTCTCTGTACTTATTATCTTTCCCCAAGCTTTCAAAAACTTATTTGAAGTCTTAGTACTTCTGAAGTGCTGAAACTAGATGTATCACAGCAGGCATAGCAATGAAATGCAGGATGAGCAGAGCGCAAATTAGACTCTTTAAATTCAATGATTCACTAAGTTTCTAAGATAAGAGCGCTTATTAAAGGATGTAACATATATAACTCGTCATATTAAATGAGCAAAGGCATTGTCGTGACATCCTTTTTGATTTCACAGTCAGAGACAAGTGTTTTCGATTTCAGTGTTTTCAATGGATCATGAAATGAGGCACCTTATCAACTTGTTTACTCTGTATAAATCTTCCATAGAGCATAATATAGAACTGCCGGTTATCCATAGTCCACTTTCCTTCTTTTGAATGCAACAGCTAATGATATGGCTGCAAAAACTGAGAAATCATAGGTTTTACATTACATTATTTTAAGGCTTGCTTCAATGTACTGACATAAAAAAAACAACCAGCTGCAAACTTAATTGATGGCAATGTCCAAATTCATATTCTTTCTCTTATACCAGATAACTTTCAAGGTGTAACAGAAATCGTTTCAGCGGTCTGCCAAAACCATCAACAGTCAACATTGTAACTAGAGAAAACTTATAAAGTGCTTTGGGCGCAGCTAAATACTATTGATCTAAGACCTGAGGACTTAAAGCTGCATAGTCTGTAACTTATGATCTTTTTATTTTAGAAAAAAATGTTTCTATTTTTCAAGAACACAGTAAAAATACTAAAATTCAGGTATACATTTTACCTTTTTCGTAATAATTAACAAATTATTAGTGCCAAAACAACAACATTTATGTTAAAATTAACTGTCTAGAATTATTGGAGGGACGCAAATAATTACAAACAAGAGAAAAAACACCTGTTTTTATAATATAATTCACTTTTCCATGCAGTTTTCAGCTGTAGAAATTAGATTTATTGTGACAACATAACTTTATTCTACTTTTACAAATGATTTAAAAAGAAAATATTTTTTTTCGAAAAATGTTCAAAGTTACAGAGTATGCAGCTTTAAGCACCAAAGGACTGGATAGGTTCCATGGCAAATGATGCAAAAAAAGCAGCCTATCAAATTTCTGTTTGACCAATGTCAGAAATCTTAAAGTATTCTTAGAGGTACACGGTAGAGACATAGCTTTTATAAAATCAGAGCAAAGTTATCATTTGACTAGCACGGATGCAGAGGCAGCTGCAGTAAGATTGCTCTTGCCACTTCACAGGAAGAGACATATACCAGAGTCATACTCCATTGTATGCATATATGTGAAATGGCATTGAACCCATATTTAATCAGGTGTTTGATCCCATGACACTGACATGCTGTTTCTGCTTTTGAAGAATGCTAAGGATTCAATTTATTGCTGAGTCAATTTGTTTGACGCTGGCACTGGCCACACATACAAAGAAAATTATGTCTTTAAATGGCAAAAGAGGAGGATCACACGAAATGCTTATAAGTGATGTTTGTCACAATTACCAATTTTAAAAAGTAATCTTAATTAATGTAACACATATAACACCATAGGAAGCTATATATTCGTTAAAAACACTTTCTTATGTATCAAAGGTATTCAGCATGCAAACTACATGAATAATTCAAATAAATAGATAGTTTTTTGTCTTCTTTCTGTTTCTCAGACTTTCAATTCATTTATTCTTAAATTGATATGGTAACATACGTATCATACCATTACAGGCTGACACCCTAGTTAATAGAGTGCAAACATCTCTTATTTGATGCAGCTTGAACTGTTTTTTAAGGTAGGATATGTCTGCACAATTCCCAAAGGGGTGGAGAGGAACAGGATTGTACTCAGTTTGCAGTCCTAATACTATGCCATGATTCTACTGGTTGTGATGAAATGGGTGATTATTTTGCCATAGAAGCAGACACAATGATAGACATTGTGAAGGTGACTTGAATAAAGATTGTTTTTGAATTATATTAGTTAATAGGAATATTTATTTGAGAACTCGTATTATTTTCTATCTATATGTCTATATATTTTAATAATTTAGGCATTAGGAAGTATGTGATAAAAAGATTATATATAACATCTGTAACACAATTCCATTGGCTTGTTATCAGCAAAGACTATAATTACTAAGACTAAGCACCAGAGGCTTGAGATTAATAGGAAAACATGTGAAAATAATATTTTTTTTCCGAAATATCATCTCTTACTTCCAAGACAATTTCCTTGCTCATTCATTATGCCATGTAACATACGATACATACTTTAATAAGTGCTCTGATCCTGATGTCAAACTTGCAAATGTATGATTCTTTATTGCATTAGCAAGACAATGCCAAAAAGTAAGATATCCACGAGCGTCAAATATTTTCATATATTTTTCTTCAATAATAGATACCAAAATCGGATACTTAAAATTGGGGGTAGGGTTGTTTAATAGCTCATATAAAACAATATATTTGAGATAGAAAGCAAACTTTGTTTTTTCTATTAGTCGAATAAGTATTTTAGTAAACTAAGATTAAAAATACTTGTAAAAAATGCACAAATTGTCTGTAAAATTAAAGATGTTAGTCACGATTTCAACTTTCAAAGGGAAATTTAATCTATGTAACGCACATAACACCATTGAAGGCTCTAATTTTGTTTAAAATGCTGCTTTTATGTAGCTTAGGCATCCAGCATGCAAACTGCATTAGAATTTTGAATAATTAGATGGTTAAATGTCTTCTTTCTGTAGCTCAAACTTTCATTTTGATTTTTTCCTTAGTTTGTTACAGTAACATATGTAACAGGCTGTCAGAGACTAACGCCCCGGAGCACAGAGTGCAAACATCTTTTAAAAGATGCGGCTTGAAATTTTCTTCAAGATAGGATATGTCTGCAAAATTCCCTAGGGGGGGGGGGAGCAGGACCTTTTTTAGCTCGAAGTCTATTTACACCACAAACAAACTTCTTTTTCTTACACGAAAACCCCAAGCATATGTGTGTTTTGGGTATAGAAGGTATGTTATATTTGTGATTTACTTTCTGGCTGGATTGGAATCCTATTTAATTGTCCATGTTCAGTGAATTGGAATTCTAATCACTTGTTTATCAACAACGGGTGATTGATTTTCGAATTTTCAAACAAGAAACAAACGTGCATAGAAACGCAAAATCACTGTCATCAGGAGTTCTACTCTTCTAATATTAGTACTTTCTAAGGAAACACTAATAATATTTGTCAAAACAAAACCAGAGCACGGCAAATGGCGAAAACATTACACACGTGGGAGCATGGCACCGTTCAGTCACTTGCTGTCGTTCGCTTACAGATTGCACATGACAACTGCGACTTTACTGAACGGTCACTTGTATACTTTTTCTCATTTTATGCATACCAGTGCCAATATTTCACCTTTCCCTGTCAAGAAACGTTTGTTCTAAAATGCTGTCTGCTATATCGACTCCTGCATATATTCACCCACACTACAAGCTATTTTTGATCATATGGAACCAAACATTGATCCTTAAGGAGAAACTTAAATCTCATTCCAGAATGTCATAAGCTGACCAATATTTCATTTTCCATATCTTATTGACTGCTGCATATATTCACCCTCACTACAGGCTACTTTTGAGCATATGAAACCAAACTTTGATGCTTAAAGAGCAATTTAAATCTCATTCCAAAATGTCATAAGCTGATCCATATTTCATTCATTAAAATTTACATGAAGCACGATCCTGAATGAAATTCAGACTAATTGGCCATGGGATAGATATGGGTCTGATCCAACCCCTTCCCCCCACCCCTACCACACAAACAGGGGGAATTTTGTTGACCCTGATTACCATGAAACCCAATGTCTTACATTTAAAAAAATGTTACCCTCTGACAAGTGTCATGTAATATTGTAACATACTATTACGTATGTACTTATGTTACATTTTGCATTACTAACCCATTTCTGGGAACATTTTATGCCTGTTGAATCTCCTGAAATGTTTATTATTATTTACTGGGTCTAATTTTTGATGCTGCTACAAAGACAATTAAGTAACCTAACCAAAACTGAAAATACCAGTTTCCTACCTTTTAGAGTGTTTTAGGCATTTGAAAATAGCTACCACTTCATATATTTTCAATAATAACAAAGACATGTTTTTGCTAAAAAGCATAGCATAAAGTCATGAGGTTTAAAGCACACCACATATATATGTTCAGCAGCCATGTTAATAGAGTGATTACCAGCAGTATATTATACTTGAGTAGCATGCTTATCTTGAAACCATAATGCTGGTACCAAATCTTCGCCCTAGATTCTGCTGTTGTTGAAGTACAAGAAATGTTCAGATCACATCGAAGCCTTCTAACTAATGCAATGTATCACCATGGAGAAACACTCTTATCAAATCAACACGCCATGATGAAACAAAGAAAATGGCTCATGACTCACAGATGGTCAGAGCTAAAGAAAACCTCAAGTTGAGCCACGTTAGGTCCAGCTACAGTTTACTAAGTTTCAAAGTTTACTCTTTATGAGTAAAGAGAGGTGCTTACTCTGCCACAGCTTTCAGAGAGATGGCCCATCATATTTGTCATATTCTTCTGTTCCTTCTCCCATCCTCTATTAGGAGCCCTGACATGACTGAAATTTTGTTTGCTGGGATATTAGCCCTTAACTGAATCATTCAATTCAAACACGTATTATAGCAATCTTAATTCAACGTATCTTAGCATTTCATGCTAAAATTTTATCATTTATGACATTTTTGGACAAATATAGGACCATATCATATGTTTTATATCATTATAGCAACCAACCAACGAGTTGTTGCCGTGCAGCGGCAACAACGAGGGTTGGTTGCTGTTACGATGAGAGGCTCTGTTCTATTCATCTGCTATATGAAGGCCTGATTTCCATTCTGTCAAAACAGAGTTCCGGTATATATACGGAGTCGATTCGATCGAACTAAGAACCTTATTCTTCCTTTGAAAAATGTGCTGTGATCATTATTGACATTGAAAAACACAAAAAGTAAAAGTGAATGGCGAAGCTGCCAGTTTTGTTGATATTTAATTTGTATTTTAACCATTAGACTGAGGGATTTTTTCGATCACCAAGAGCTTGAACGTTAACGATAGCTCTTTCAAGCAAGTGGCTCTGTGATCACCATGACATGACGTCACAATTCTTATAACGTTACGTTACGACATGATAACGACTTGAGCCAAACGCCAACAGTCACGTGCATTGTCGCGCCTTTGAAAAAAGACGGATCACAAATGAGCCGCGACATAAGATTTTCAACAAGTGATATGTGCGACCAGCAAAGACTCAGATCAGCCTGCGCATACACGCAGTCTGATCAGAGCCTTTGCTAGTTGCTTGAATTTTCTATGCATGTTATGCTACTGACTGAACATCATTTGGAATTTCTAAGTTTAAAAGGAGGCTGCACCGGCTCGTCTGAGTCTACACTTGTCAAAATGACACATTGTTGGAAATGCACATGTCGCTGCTTAAAGTAAAATCCTTATGGTATCCAATAGGAACTTCCGTTCAAGAGTCCCAGGGCCTTTAAAATAGCTTGCAGGATTATTTTATTTCCTTATACTCAGAGCAACGACAATTTACTGAAACACTTTTGTCACTTTTCATAAGGTGTTCTGTGTCAGGTGTGGTACTAATTGTATTGATTCCTGATATTTGCCATCTTTCTTACTTTTTATACTCACACGAGTACCGATTCACAAGAAATACCGTATACTGCGCTATCCTCTCAGATCAAATAGTGGTTGGTTGCCCATTAGGTGTGCCTATTTCATATAATATGTTACTTAAAAAATGACAGAACATGGGAATTGTCTTTATTCAGCTGTTACTTGAATTGTATCATATCTACTTTATTATGAATTCAAAACCTAATAGCTTTGAACAAACCAGTAAAATCGTGTTGCTATTTTAAAAAAAAAGTTAAAAAAACATTAAGTTTTGCAAAGATAAATGTGGATTGATAATTACATTTAATAATAGATATTAAGTTCTATTTTGTACAAGCTAGTAGCTATATATATTCAGTGAAAAAATTAGAAAACACCTCGTGATGTATAATTTTTAGCAAGAACTAGGCATTAAATAGAATATATTAAAGTAAGTAATATATATTACACATAACATAAACAAACAACATAATTATAATATACACCAGAAAATGTTAAATATCGCCTTACACTATTATTTATCAATAAAATGCTCATATTATTTACAGAGTCTAAAGGCTTTGAGATAGGATTGTATGCTCAATTTCAATGAAAAGGTCTTTACCTTATAAAACATTCTATTTAGGGTCATCATACTCAGCAGCTTGTAACTCTTATAATCCTGTGAATGAATCTAACTGTTTGCGATTTTGCATTTGGCAGTAAAATGCCTGTAAGGGTCATGGTATTGTGAACTTAAATATGCAATAAACTTTATCAAATAAGGATATTAAAAAAGAAATCAATAATTTATATAGTGCAGTTCAAAAATATAACGTATGTTACATGAAGTAATGTAAATAACATACTTCTGCTTGATAAAAATGCTTTTAAAAGCCATCCTGCAATAAAAAGGGCACATACAAGCTTAAACATTATGTAACTATGCCTAAGAGTACCTTAACATTGGCACACAAATATTATTGAACATATTTTGGGTAACATATATAAGCTTGATGTTACATAATAATGTGACTTTTCTCTGAGGGCTAACATACCCCATTCTGTGCCATATATATTGTGGTATCAGGAAATCATAGTGACAAAATCCCCCAAGAGTGGGTGACAAGTACTATGGTCAATAACTTTTATCTTGGAAGCCTTTTATCAGCCCACATCGTTTGCAATATAGAATAAGAAAGTGTATCAGCAGCTGTGAGGGCAGACAACTATATAAATAAGGTTCATTCTTTCATAGAGCAAGATTTGTTGTTGATATTAAGAACTGTCTCCCTGATACACTGATATGGGTTTTACGTTAACGTTTTTTTTACAAAATATTAGGAAAGCAATTAAGTAATTTAAATTATTATGAAAAACATCTTGTAAGCCTGGTCCTGTTTATATTTTGTCCCGCAACTGTTGTCTGTTTTCACATCTGCTATATAATATATCCAATTGCACTTGATCATATGGAAGCTTACACTATGAACCCTGATTAAGATGTTTCCAAAGTACATTGTACAAAACACTCGCATATATCCATGTATCCATTAAATAGTTTGGGCTGGGGACATAAATAGAATTCAACGCTTTCATTATGATTTCAGAAGCTATGTAACCCTTTGTATTCATGGCGTACATGCCCAGCTGATTATACGAATAACCCAGAATAGGTTTGTATGTGCTGAAGATTAAATTGAAAAAGTCTATAAAACAACTGAAGGCTTAACACGATTTATATATGCATATGTAACATATGAAATAAACATTTTCATCAAGGTCATATGAAAAAACGTTTTTAGCCAAGTTTAGTATAATTTCAATTAATGGTGGTAGTGTTAGCACAAATTACAGCATAGACATGACTATAACAAACACAAGCAATCATGTTTGAGATCGGTTTGCTTATTGCATCTTTTAAAATACCCACGTTCATGAACAAACCTCTGTTTATACACACTAGTGAGAAACTTTAATTTAAGTGACTGAATATGTCGTCGTTAAATTAAAAACGTGCTCATGTGAAAGGCAAAGATTAATTCATTTCTTTTCGGTGAGTCTTTCTAGCGATTTTTATTTACCAACGCTAAATCGTCAAATGTATCAGATTTATTTTCATAACCAGATTCAGTTTATAGATAATGACTAGGTTTCTTAATTTTTAAGTTTCTAATATAAAGCTTGGATTTATTTGGATTCTCTGAGATGGTTGTTAAACAGGTTCTAATTCGTAGTTTTTTCGAGTAAAAGTGTTTTCAAATCAAATCAAATCAAATCATTCTTTATTTTCTCTCAGTCCAAGTACATTGGCAACATGAGGTACAATAAACAATAATGGTTACAATATATGAGGCATAAATGAACTGAATTTATTACAAACATTATTGCATGCATATAGTAATACTCGTACATATAATGGCGTCTTATAAATTTATAATGGAGCAGTTTTTACGACGTGAGTAGTGAATACGTTTAGAGACCAATAGGTATAATGATAAGAGAGAGAGAGAGAGAGAGAGAGAGAGAGAGAGAGAGAGAGAGAGAGAGCAAACGTCCCATTATTGACGTATTTGCTCTCTCGCTCTTTCTTTTCCCGCTGTAAAGCGTGGAGAGTCAAATTTCTGGGTTCAAATACAATTTTGAGATTTTGGAAAATAATGATTGTTAATAGTAATTTAAAGCAGTATTTGACTAATAAATTTGGGCAGGTCACGTTATTACACTAACTAGGTTAGAATATGGTTCAGTAATTAAGCATTTTGGTTTCAATGCTTTTCTCCCAATAATGATATTATTGAGGTTACTATTGGGGGTTACCTCCGTTTAGAGATTTCTCCCTAGAGAGTCACTCTCAAGAGTCATTTTGGGGAGTAAATTAAGAGTAAATTAGTTATAATAAAAAATTTAAATAAAAGATATAATTCAGTGAAATCTGGGATATGTCATAACAGCGGTTTTAAAAGATTTTCAAAGTTTTTCAGGCTAGTAATTGACACACTTGTACACTGAGCAAAATTTCTAATTGGTCACCTTACATTTTTATGAAGGTTTTAAAAGTAAGATTCGTTTATACAAAATTCATTCTTCTATAAATCAACCAAGGCCTTGCCTAAACTCTGCATGACATTTCCTTTAAACATGACCGGTGCGTCTTCCACAGCCGATGCTAGAGTAAAGGTACCCTCATTTCAAAAAGTCACATTTTCCCTACAATATGAAATATACCACAGAGATGCCATCCATTTGTATTTTTGTATTTATGAAACTGTTTCAGACTGCCATGATTAAAGACGAACACACTGATTTTCTTTAATCAAACTCCTCTTTTCTGTTACGTAATAACATGATGACAAACACTGCCAGCAGCAAAAGCATTGAAATTCAGCTTTTTGCATGCAGTTTACATAGGAAGTTCCCTTTGTTCTGTACGCCTTATTGTCGGTGATCCGGCATTGAAATTTTCAGCGATTATGTTTTACTACTAGACGTCACTATTCGAGTATGGAAATTGAAAAAAAATAATGCAAAGTACTGTCAAATTGACGTGAAATGTTTGTCATCATAAAATGGACGAATCAAGTTCTATTTTGTTTGGACTATCTTGTTAAGATAAAATAAAATGCATACAACAACTTTTGCTCGAGCTACTAAAGAATTTCAAAAATCTGCAAAAATCTAAAAAAAATGTGATATTTTAAAATATGCATAAAAATCTACTTAAGGTAGTACCGGACTCACCGGCATATGTCCAAAAGTGTTTTATCTTTTAAAATATTATAATATAGACTTATACTTATAATCTAAGACAAAAAAAAAACAATACCTCACCGTTCTTTTTAAAAAGTTATTTGATGTCAAAAACTGCAAAATCGCAGGTTTTTGAAATAAACAAACACTGATTTTGTTAACAAATTAACAAAAAACGCAATACAGTTGTTTTCAGAACAAATACTACTCACACCAGAGATATAAATAAAAACAAAAAATAGTGAAATAACATGTATTTACACAATTTATTAAGCAAAATCCTAATTAAGTCAAACGAATAAATGCCAAAAAAAACATTAATATTCAAAATAAACATATCAGAGAATGTAACTGGAACAACAAAAAACATATTTTTACAAAGATATTTTCATGAAGAATCTAATGATTGAATAAAAAAAAATATGTGTCACCGTGCTCGTTTTTTTGTTTTGGGGACTTTTCTGAAAAATCCTGAAAAAAATAAAGACTATAATAAGTGTTGTCTCCCCTTTCAACTTTTTTTGTTTGTCTACGCCCTATGTATATCACTGGGCGGAGACATAGCTATTATTGATTAAGCACTGACAAATGGGCGTAGAAAATGACAAAAGAGATTTTGACCTAGCATATGTGACCCAGCACATTACATTATGATTCTCATTAAAGCATGGCTCTAGCATGTCTTGATACTTTGATGCTTTCTTACACGTAGGATCTATGTAGATAAAAGCTAAAAATTATAGCTTTATACCTGATGCATAGATCTAAATGTCATTTAAAGAATAAACTTACAAATATGCAAGAAGAGGATAAAACATTCTTTTCCTTGTATTTATGTTTGGTAAGCCTGAATGTGATGTGTTGCAACCAGAACCACACAGCGGTGAGGCCTGCAACACATTATCACACAAGGGCTTGACAAACGTTATTATACAGAAAGGAATGTTATATTGTCATTGTTATATATTGTAAGACTTTTTGGGTACTGTAAAGGTGGCAACTTTAATTTTCATATCTGGGCGTGGTTCGGTTATTTCAACTGCTCAAGAATGGAAATCAGGTTCTATCCATTGGTTAAGCGTTTAAAAGTTGCTTGAGCCGCGCAGGTCTGCGTGTATTTCATGAAAGTCCTGTCCGTTAATGCACTGAACCCACATTTATTAACCCTTAAAGCGTATATTACAACACAACCGTATGTTTTTTATCGTCTATTGAAATATTATGAAGCCTCTTAAACAAACAGTGTAGATCTAGAGCAGACTGCTCACCTAGAGCAGTCTGATCTGGGTCCACACTGTTTGCCTCTATACTAATGTTAAACAATAAACAAACACTTTCGAATGTAGTTATAACGCCTCATTTTCAGATTTTACCTATGTCTAAAGCAGACTAATAAGGCAGTCATGAGGTGCCGCCTTTACAGTATCCAAAAAGTTCTAGAATACTTTCCTTTCAAGCAATAGCATTTCCAAAAAAAATGTCCACTGTAACATCGTAAAGCATACAACAAAACCACACCTTATAGGCGCAATCGAAAACATCAATACTATCGACGATTATAGACCAAAAATAGTTAGAATCATAGTTTTTTTATTACCATCACTCATCGAACAGGCGACACTTTGCAATCAAAACACTGTTTCTAGCGAGTTTTGATCCGCGTTCGTCAATGGTTAAGAGTGTTTTCGATGGCTCACTATTCGGTGTGGAAACAAACTTATTTTTCAACAGAAACATGACTGAAAAATGTAGATAACTCCTAGCTCTTGTTTCAGATCGTTTTGGTTACGTATTCATTGTATCAATACACATACCGGATAGGTGGCAATCGAAAACGTTGATGCTATCGACGAACGTAGATCAAATACCGTCAGAAACATTCTTTTTTAAACAAGGTATCAAACCCTTTTTTTTCACAAAATGCCTGTACTTGTTAACTTTTCTGATTTTTTTTCGGATTGCAGATGAGCTTTTGGTGTAAACTAACAGTGTGTAGCTGATTAAAGGAGGGCACAACCAGTAACCATTTAGAACCTCTTATCGAGAAGTCTGGCCAGGTACACTGTCATAGTCGTCCAGGTATAACTGATATATTATTGAAAGGAGCGTAATCCCCTCACTATTTTGCACTGCGTAACATTTATATCATCCACGTGCGAATCTTTTCTTGTATTTTTGGCTCATTAGATTTTATTGTTTTCAAGGCAATAATTTATCAATCATGGCTGTTTAAAGATTAATAAACAAACAATAAACTATACCCCTACAAGTTAAACTCTGTGTTAAACAAACAGAATCCCATTACTTTTTTTACAGTCATAATTCTTTACTACGTGAGAAAGGCGAGCAAAGTGTTTAACGAAGTAGATAAATAAATAAAACAAAACGTCTCGCAATAAAAACTGTCAAAAACTGCGGTCACTCAAAATGTCCAACCAATGTAGAAAAGATCAAACACGGTGTTCGGTGTATATCTATCAGCCATTTCGTTTCATTGTACATGACTCGAGGTGACTTCTTCGGTAATTTCCGTCATGTTAAACAACGTTTCCACGAAAGAAGCTATCGTTAATTTAAGTATAAAAGAGGGGATAATGGGTTTCCTTGTCGCAGTGCGTAGTTGGTTCAGTTAGCCAAAGTAAACACCGCCGTCACAGGTACTATTTCTTTTATAATTATATGTATCATTATTTGTTCCAGCATATGCGCTTGTGGTGCTTTTGCATGTACCACAATCACGCTACTGGGTAATTTTCTGCTTTTTTGTCGTTTTTTCCCGAACAATTCTTTCAGGAATACCATCAGAATGTCAAATAGTTTCGATTCAGTTCAGTAGACGACAATAGTACATATGTAGGCAAAGGGTTGAACATGTGTGCTCTGCTATCGAGTGGAACTAGATGTGACTATGTTGCATGTAGAGAGTCTGTATAGTTATGCAAGCCGCGAAGGCTCTAGCAGGACTGCACGTCTGCGCAGACTCACCAGAGCCTTCGTTGATCGCCTTATGTTCCGAAATCGTATGAGCTGTCTCCTTTACAGTTGGCTTGCAATAACTCGATTCTCGGATAGCACGAAGAACTGCCTAATTCGAAGTTAACTTGAGAATCGTTCCACTCCGATCAGAATATGTCATAGTTTTCTTTCAAAAGATACAGTGTGGGTAATTCAAAGAACGTTTCAGTGACAATGACACGGTTCTTTTAATTTCCGTGTCTTATTTTTTGTTTAAATCGAATTTGTTAATAAAACTCATATTTGTTAAGTGTACAATGGAAATAAACAACTTATTTCAAGTATATCTCATTTAAAGACCAACTCCTTTTAGCTCAAACTAATGACAAATAAAAGTGAAACTTCGGGAACCGTGGACTTAATTTCTTATTCTATTTGCAATCAGTTTTAAATTGTGTTCATCAACGTCGTGGAAAACAGTGCGCATCCCGATTAAATGTCGATTGCCCGAAGTTGGTTCTTAAGTTATAAGCTGATTCTTTAAATGATATATCCGAGATTGCAGGTATCACCCATAAAACAGTCGTATCGATCACCTTGTAAGGTGTCTAAATGTGGGAGAATGACAAGATACACCGTAAAATATAACTGTATTCTTACACTAAATTTGGTGGCAGCTGAACTTCAACTGCTTTAAAAGCTATGTTCTGTTTAATTGCATTGGTCCGGAGAATAGCTACAACAATAGCTGGTAGATATGTTTATCATTTATAACTTGAGAAATGTTGGCCTCAAGTAGTTTTTGTAGGAAAGCAAGTGTAAAGTTACACCAATAGAGATGGCAGCTGCAGCTGCTGCCACCTATTTTGGTGTAAACTCACACGTTTTTTTTCAGTGTGCGTAGAAATAATCAGACATGTTCTCGCTGTTTAGTTGTTCGTGTCTGTCCGTGTTTCCAGGGCAAATTATGTATGCTGGGCCAATATTTCACTCGCTTTGAGAGAAGGGTTACGTTTGATAACACATGCTTGCGAAAACAATTGGCTTCTTATTAACATGGCCAGCAAGTTTCGTCCGATCATACTTTTGGTAAAAATGGGTTTTGTTTGCAAAAATAGTTTTTGGACTTCTAGATTACCAGCTTGTTTCATCCATCCATACATTTTGAAATATTATGCCTAGAATCATAGAAATGAGACCATCACCAAATGGTGATAAATTAGGCATGATGCCACAAACGTGTCACTTAGGTCCCCTTAATTAGCTTCCTACCACCCAACAACTATAGTAACCAACATCCCTCAGAACGAATAGTGGGACATCCCAACCTAATAAATCATTTAAAATTGACGTCTCATTTCGGCAAAATGTATCAAAGTGCATATAGTTGGGCCCCTTACTGTCTTCGCAATAAATCTTTCGTATAAGGCCTACCGAACATTAACTTGTTCGACGGACATAAACTCACTATCAGGTGGCACTGTTACAACACGTTTTGAAATAATGTAATAATTTATTAAGATCTTAAAACAACGCAAAATGAAATAAAAAGATCAAAATGAAATAATTATAACATTAATTCAAAACGTGTTGTACCATGGCACCCATAATTATACTTGTATAGTCGATTTGTGAACTTAGTGGCGTACAGACTGGAGATGCTCTGCGACGTGTGACCGGCTATTAGTGTCACAGTCGCCGCTGACGATATCTCATCCAGGACTGCGACAATTTGCAGATCTGCATTCGTGACAGTGCACGTGTTTAGTGACCGCCTGTGCAATGTGATTTGTTAGTAGACCCTCTGTCATACCTGCTTTTCTTCTATTTCAGTCCCACAATGCAGTTTTCCACAGTATGTCTCTGTCTTGTGGCCAGCATATTTCCAGTATACGGTCGAGGAAAGTATGGAGGTGGAGGTAAGCACGGTATCACATTAAAAAACTACACTTATAGTAAAACAAGTGTGAAACGGCCACTTAAAAATAGACAAAACAAAGGTCTTAATGACAAATGGTTGCTTAATGAAGGACGAAAGTATTGCAGAATGCTCCGCTTGACTTTTGACCTGCATTAAGCGATAATTGGTTTTGAAAACCAATTTTTGGTCTTTTTGAGAGTGGCCGTTTTACACAGGTTTTACTGTATATTACCCAGAGTGGCAAATGATATAGAGATATGTTCATTCTGCTTGTGCATACCGGCACAAAGTATGGATGTACATGAAAAATCAGACTAAAGTTTAGACCTCTAGCCCCGTTTGTTACTCCAGCATTGGCGTTTAAGTAATAGTTATACCATGGGTTGGCCGCCCGTACGGGAGATAATCCAAGAGCTTAAGCGAATGGATTATCTTACGTTCAGGTGGTCAAACATGGTATTGATTGATTTATTTCAGGATCACAGATTTACAATTAAATAAATCAGCACAGAGTGATGTGAGATATACACATAAAATATACATTTAAAATGCACAGATTGCAATGCTCCAATACCAAGGATAACACAAAAAGAGAAAGTGATTTCTCTTATTTCCATTGTGGTCTTTTTGTATCCGCTGCAAATTAAATTGTACTACCTACATCAGTGAGATCTTACAAATCACTAAATAATTCGTGCTAAGTTGGTAAAGGTGGTATAAAGAAAGCTTCCGCGCATATGCAATAAGTACAAAATTATCATGTGCTGACCCTTTGACCCTTCTTAGACATTTTGTCAGTCGTGAAAGCTATGGTTTTTCATAACTTATGAAACTATAGCTGACATGTTTTTTGTGTTGTTTTATGTTGTTGTTGTTGTTGTTGTTGTTGTTGTTGTTGTTGTTGTTGTTGTTGTTGTTGTTGTTGTTGTTGTTGTTGTTGTTGTTGTTGTTGTTGTTGTTGTTTTTGTTGTTGTTGTTGTTGTTGTTTCCATTTTAAAAATAAAAATAATATAGCAAACCAAATATTCCATTTTTTTCATTTATGTTGTTGTTTTTGCAAGGGCCAGGCTGTTTGATAAATATGAACTAATTAACTGCTTAACGCGCCACCAAATATTTGCTCCACACGAATCCCCTACACAGTACATACACTGCTTTATTTTCCACGAATATACGATAAAAATGCATATCGTGCATTGTTTGTCCGTCGTTTGCTGCAGATTGGTGTTTAAGGGTTATATGTTGAGCACATTTCGTCTTTGACAAAATTATGGTCCTTTGCAATATTTGCATTTTTCTTGGGTGGAAGTTAGCTCAACGGTTGAGCTATTTGAGATTTATCTCAATCTGAAGTCTCGTTGATGCGTCCGGCTGTCAGCATGTCTAGTAATATGTTGATGTCTTGCACTTTCGTGAAATGAAAACGAATCCGTGCTGACACATAGGTTTATGATTTCTTGCTTATAAATTACATACTGTTAAAATAGATTGGGTTCTTGGAAATTTACACTGAGTTATGGGCATTTCTACAGTCATAGACTGAAATCTTTTCTACTTTTCTGTGGAGTTCATTACATGTCAAAAACAAGTTTTTGATTTTATATGAGAAGATTTTTTTCACGAGAAAGGAAACAGAGTTAGCTACGAACTTATATCTATAGAGTTTTGCCAATCTAAGTGCAATCTAGTCAATACAGGGTTTCAATTTAGCATTATCTTTCTATCTGCAGGTAGTGGGGGTATTGGAGGCGGAGGTGTGGTAATGATGCCAATGGGTGGATTTGGCGGAGTCGGAGGTGGTGGCAGAAAGTTCGGAGGAGGAGGAATGATGATCGGTGGTGGTGGTTTCAACGGAGGTGGATTGAATGGAGGAGGTTTAGGTGGAGGCCTAAACGGCGGCGGACTTAATGGTGGTGGCCTAAACGGTGGAGGTCTTAACGGCGGTGGTTTAAATGGCGGAGGACTTAACGGCGGTGGAATTGGTGGAATGAACGGCGGAGGAATAATAATGAATGGAGCAGGATTCGGAAACAGGGGGCTTGGAATGAGAGGTTTTGGTGGCAAAGGTGGCATGATGATCGGAGGAGGACATGGTGGACTCGGAGGTATGGGAGCTGGCGGACTCGGAGGTATGGGAGCTGGCGGACTCGGAGGCATCGGAGCTGGTGGACTCGGAGGCATGGGAGCTGGTGGACTCGGAGGCATGGGAGCTGGCGGACTCGGAGGCATCGGAGCTGGCGGACTCGGAGGTATGGGAGCCGGTGGACTCGGGGGTATGAGAATTGGTGGATCTGGTGGCTTCGGTCAGAAGGGAGGTTTTGGAGGAGGTTTTCGGCGGATGAATGGCGGGGGCTTGGCAGGTACGTAATATATTGTGCTTAGTTTGAGTCAGCTAGTTTATTATTGCATCTAAGCGAATCAACTGATAACAAAACATGCGAATTGCCAGAGTTGACTAATGGAAGTATAGAGCCGATAATGTAGACTCAAATCAGACTGCTTCTGTAGACCCAGAAGACAAAACAGACGACTTTTATTGTCATTGGCGCTTTAAAGTTAAAGTGCAAGCTGAAATTTACAGAACATAATGAGGGGGGAACGCAGTGGCTCAGTGGTAGAGTACTTGACTCGAGACCGAAGGGTAGCGGGTTCGAGCCTCACCGGCATCACTGCCTTGTGGTCCTTGAGCAAGACACATTTATCCTAGCTTATTACTGGTTCAACCCAGGAAGACCCGTCCCTATATAACGGAAAGACTGTTGATGGGACGTAAAGAATCAAAACAAACAAACAAACATAATGAGGGTACATGGCTACTAGGATAAATCGTGTTCAGAAGCGGACTGATCTGGGTTTACACTCACAGCAAGGTTATTTCTGGTCCAGAATATGGATGGTCCATGAAAATGGGCCAATGGCCCCTGTCCCATTTATTTGCATGCAAAAATCAAAATTTTGATGGGCCATTTGAAATTTTGATGGGCCATTTGGAAAAAAAGATGGCCCCACCTTACAGCAAAATGAATAAAAGATTTGATTAGCTTATGCATGGACCCCAGCCAAAAATGAAATCAAAATTACTCTATCACTCATAGTTTTCTCAAATAGTTCGGTCCCATCCCAGAAATATCCCTGCCACAGTTGACTCTTGTTAACCCGAAGTCCACTCGATCAGGTTTTTCACCTCGATAAATCAGAGCTATGAGTTAAACATGTTATATGTAACCCTTTGTATTCTTTTGGATTTTTCTATACATATTGATACCATAAGCATGGATCCAGATAAGGAATTTCATGAGTGTGAAATTGTTATTATTTTATTACCCATCAATTTAAACATGTGTTTCGGGTGCTCAAAAGAGCCGTCTCACGGAATTGGTTGTGTTGAGTACCCACCACATATGTTTTGGTTGAGAAATAAAGAAAATAGTTTTCCAATTCGCACTCTTGTCTGGAGGCCTGCATAAGTATGGGACTGCCCATTGTGTACTTAAGGGGACAGGGATAGAATTTTCTAAATTATGATTTATTTCTATCCATGAAGGTTGCCTTAGACCTAACAAACAGTGCAGACCCATCATGCTGCATTTCATCTGGGTTACTCTGTTTGCCAAAGTACTCTTTTAGGGATGTTCAGTATACAAAGCGTTATAAGGAGTAAAGTGAAAACAAAATCCTTAATTCCTACCAATAAAATCAGAAAATGATTGATAAACGTTTTGGCTTCTTCAGAAACTTGACACCATTAAGAATTAAAAAAAAGTAACGCCATTTTCGTTAATGAAAGCTTATTACCTACCAAAATATACGTAGAACCGTCTAACCGAGATTTATTTAATTTACCATTAGGACTAGGAGGGGGAATGATGATTGGTGGAGGAAACGGTGGCCTTGGCAGCGGCGTCGGAGGAGTAAATTCAGGTCTTGGAGGTGCCATGTTTGCTGGAAATGGCGGTCTAGGAGGCGGTATGTTAGCCGGAAGCGGTGGTCTAGGAGGTGGTATGTTCGCTGGAAACGGAGGCGTAGGAGGGGGAATGTTCGCTGGAAACGGAGGCCTAGGAGGGGGAATGTTTGGAGGAAAGGGAATGGGAGGAGGCTCAATCGGAGGTGAGTATTGGAGTAAACTGACAAAACCTCTTTTTGAACTCCGAACGACTAGCGATTAATGACTTTATTTTTTAAGTAATTTGTGATGAAATACCTTTTTTTTTTAATAATTATCAATTTTGACGAGACTTAAAACATTTACAGCAAAGCATATCTGAAATATACTACTTTTTTTAGTAAAAGTGACAATTCCTCGGGGATTCAAATTTTTCAAACCCTCATTTGATTTATCAATTGACCCAGTACTTTTTAGCTAAAACGTTCAGTTACTGTTCCTAAACATTCGTTCAAAATAAGAAGCGTTGCTTCATTACTTAAAAGAACGTTTCAACAACATGTTGTGGATACTCCAAAGAACCGTATCGTCGAGGTATAAGCTTGACACTCTTCTATGTGCATTCTAATCATTTCATTAATGACTGTGCTTATGGTAGTATAGGTTTTATCATTTTAGATATATCATATGAATGAATTTTTTACGTATATATGTTGCGTTTGTTACTGAGTGACATTTGGGAAAATAGTTTTATATAAGCTTAATGTGTTTGATTCTCATTTTATTAAATAATGTATATGAATAATTATAAATAAATCGTTCAGAAAATTTGTTCAGAAATATGCTCTCTTTGGTATTTAAGCTGTCCCCAGAGTCGTATCTAAAATTCAATGAAACAGTCACACACACACATTGCCAAAAATGTATGATCGTTACTCTTGTATTTTTCCTGATTTCTACCCAAAATCGCACTGAACACGCCAGTAAAATGCCTGTTTTCTGTCATGCCACCAGCCTGCACACTTTCGAACGCCTGACGTCATTGTCACGCATAAACATGGTCCATGATAAAGTTGCCATTTCAGACTGCAATGGTTATACAAGTAAACATGGGCTACTTCAGGGATTTTCAAGTTAAAAAAAAACATGTTCATAGCAAGTGAACATGGATTTGGTCTAATTTGACAATGATTTCATTGCTTCACAGCTTTGCGCAACGAAATTCACATCAGATAGGCGGCAATAGAAATCGCTTTTAACAATCGACAAACACGGATCAAAAATTGCTAGAAACAGTGTTTTCGATAGCCATTTGTCGCCAGTCGGGCGACAAATGGCAATCGAAAACTCTGTTTCTCACGATTTTTTTTTTATCTATGTTCGTCGATATTATTAACGTTTTCGATTGCCGTTTATCCAGTGTGATATTTATGAGATAAATCACAATTACCGTAGCGTTTGCAGAATCATAAAAGATTGTCTGCGGTTTGTGATTGTGGTATTTCATGATCATACTCACTTGCTATTTTTGCACACGCATGATGACCGTGCGCCATATATACCGGGCCGCATTGCACAGTCGGTAACGTGTCTGGCAACAGATGCGAGTCTGACTGCAGATCCAGGGGTCGCGAGCTCGACCCCGGCCCGCTCCCATACTTTCGTGGAGATTGATCATGAAATATTTTTTACTGTCATTCTCCTCCCTTCCGCTGGATCATTCAAGAAGGGTTTTTGTCAGTTACAAGCGAAAGTATGTGCACGAAGTACTGGTTTACTTGCCCAGGAAAAAAAAGTGTGGTAAGGTGAACTGCCGACTGGCCCGCCATGACCATAGCTGTTGACTTGGGACGTAAAGCAACAAAACAAACAAACAAATATTACGGAATTCATTAAGAGCCCACTAAGAAAACCCGTAGAAATGTACCTTTGAACGCACAGTTGACTCTTTAATTAGGAACCCACTAACACATGTTGGTGGAGCTCTATAGCTTTCAGCGTGTCCGTCCGTCTGTTCGTCTTGTTTTGTAACCTATTAATTAATCATCATATGTCACCAAAAATCTTCCAAATTTAATATACTTCGTCCAGATTTGAATAGCGGTTCTAGATGGCCGCCCAAATGACCCCCACCTGTCTGTTTGCATACGGAGCTCCTCTGTCAATTCCGTGAAATCGGAATTCAATGTACAATGAGGGTATACTTTAATCACATGATAACAACATCATAGAAACCATGCCAACCCAATAACGATATCAGATGCAGCGAAATAAATGGGGGAAAACAAACGTTTATTCGTCGGCATGTAGTCACAAATTGCTGTCATAATGCACGAATCCCCACCACTGGTCGCACAGTAGAACACAACATACCTGTATAATATGGCCATTGACAACTTGCGCTTCAAGCTCGATATTTATCTTTTTTATTTAGAAAACCATCCTTTATTTGCTTTCAGGCCGAAGACGATACAGAAAGTATTGAAGTGCTACAACAACGAACCCATCATTTCATGACTGAATGTGTTGCCATAGATACCGAGTGTGTTCCAATGCCCGGATGAAACATGTCCCTTTATGCATGCTTGTGGTGGCCAGTTACCCTGGCTACTATGTATATGTATAGACTATAGAACTTAGCCTGTTTCCAGCTCAAATCAAACAAAATCAATAACAATATTTTATGACTTTCTGTTTACTAAGTAGTTCTTAATTTCTGTATATCTGATAGCTTGGTTCAAAATTTAGCTATCAGATATAGAGAAAATAAGATTTAAAAACAACCAACGAAACAAATATAAAGCATTCTACCTAGAAATGTTCTCTACCTTTTCCTTGGAATAAAATTACCGTATTCGTCATATAAACACACAATGAAAAATGAAATGTATGAACATTTATATTAAATGTAACGAGTCTACTGTTAAACACCATTCTGTTAAGCACATGCTTTTTACAGACTAGCACTTAAAATGTTCTAGGCATTCGCTTACCAACTAATTTTATTACTTAATTTGATTAAAGGCGCATCGAAGTGCTTGCTCAGTCACTGGCTATGCATATACCTAATTATACGGGGTGAAAATCCACGACGATAATTTTAAGGACTTCGAGAAGGAATTGTAAAAAGTGGTGATCGTTTATTTTGCTAGTTTATGTATTGTATGTGTAGTGAATCATGTCCATATGAATAAATTATTTTGTGCATTAAAAGAGTATTCCTCTTACTTTCATGTCCCATCAACTCAGTTTAGTTCATGTGGGAATGGAACCCTGCGTGTCTTACGTCCTTAACCCTTTGTATTCTGATGGATTTCACATGCCTATCGATACAATAAGTATGAGATTCCCCATTGTGTACTTTAAGTGGTCATAGGTAGAATTTTCTAAATCATGATGTATTTCTGTCCCTGACTGCTGTTTTAATCATAGCAAACAGTTCAGACCCAGATGAAATGCAGCAATATGCTGCATTTCATCTGGGTCTTCTCTGTTTGCCGAAGTACCCTTTAGGAGAGTCCCAGTATACAAAGGATTAAATAAGGACGTTGGCAAACAGTTATAGTTTGGTTCCCTCAACCTGTGCCTATATTGAGATGATAAGACGATGTCAGTATAACAATGTAATCAAATCACGAAGATATTGCCAAAGACTACAAAGCCTCCTTAAAGTTAAGCACTACCCTAATTTAAGTGTTGATATTTCAATACGCGACATGACCAAAATGCCATTGGTATGTACGGAATACATGAAACAGAATTTTGCAACGTTACATGTATTTTTGTACCCTCAAAATTAATACTTAACCAAGGTAGTCCTTAACTTTAAGGAGACGTTATTTGGCCCTCTGCAATTTCATCCCCTTAATCGTCAGATAAATCCGGACTCAGCAGGACAAGAGATAATATTTCATCACATCATATCTGATATTAGCTATAACATTAATGCAATATGAAGACTTAGAAAAGCCTCATAGCTATATCCCTCGTATCAAACATGGTGAATTATTACATTAAAGGAAAAAAAACATGCATACGCAGTTATCTAGTGCACAGATCTCCATTGCTATAAGAGGCCTAAATTTGTTCTGTGCCTTATATGTATCGCAATTCTGCGAGCATCGAAGGCTCTGGCGATATCGAGCGTTTGTACAGGCTCGTCTGAGCCTTCGCAGCTCGCATTATTGCGATACATATCTGGGTAAAAAAGAGAGAAAATCTGATGTGATGTCTTATCAATACATAGCACAAGTGTCCGCTATTTTAGCACAAGGCTAAGCAGCATAATTGGTGTGCGTAAAGTTATGATTATTTTCTTATAGTTTTGGGTGCTCAAAAGAACCATATCAATGAAGCGGTTCTTTTGAGTACCAAAGTTGAGAAGTAGGATTGTTTTAGTTACACACTCCTATTCTATAAGCCTGTAATAGTGTGTGCAAACAAAGATGGTTTCCGTGGTGTACTAAGCAGAGGATAACGTTGTTTGCTCGAGGAAACGTCGCACTGAAATTTTGTCTTTCGTGAGGCTCGATTCAGAGACCGCTTGATCTGAAGTCAGGCACTCTACCACTGAGCCACTGCGCTCTTCACTCCACAACAGCACTTTCATGTCAAAATAATTGGTTAAACAACACACACCTGCCACGGCTTTTATAACAATTAAAGGGAAACAACCCAATGAAATGTACAAAATATGAAACCTGTGCAATTTTGCACAGGTTTCATATTTTGCTCATTTCCCACGATTGTAACAGCCAAATTTAACTATCGAATGCATTGTAGAAAATTCGCATTTTTCGGGAATGACGGCCCGCGGTTTGACTCTTTACAGCATTATTTTCAAGCTTTACCCTAAAGGACAGGTCCCCATACTGACACCAACTCTCAATTACTTTACCCCCTTCTAATTCATTAATTGATTTGCTATTATATGAGAAGCTATCCAGGTTGTACACATTTAAACATGACAAATAATATAACAGCCACAGAGAGAGACCACGCCAATTCAGGGCTCCCCGTGAAGAGGAAGAGACATAAGAGCACACACACCCCACCACACCACAAGGAAAAAAAAGGAAAGCAACATATTCTCTTCCTCAATGAACATTCACATAAGTCTTTTTTGCTGCGTCTAACGGAAAAAATAGAACCTTCTATATTACATTTTTCCATAAAGTTTGATACAGTTACCATTGTATATATGGTTATGATTTTCGATAATATATTATATTTATTTCTGTGAAGATCGATTTTGTACAGACCCTGATGAAATGCCGCGCTATTATCTGTACCCGTTTCGAGGTTTCTGAGCCTCGTTTCACGTAAGTGTTTTAGGACAGAAATCCGACATAAAACAAATCTGGGACAGTTTTCTGTCCTAAACCCGTTTCACCAACCGTGTCATAACTTTGTGAGCTCCTAAATCATGTTCTAACTTTATGACATCTCCATTCGTGTTCTGGGGACAATACGTTTGAGCGAAAAATGCGTTTGAGCGAATACGTTTGAGCGAACTTGTACACGTATGCATACGTTTGGGCGAACTTTTAACAAGTTTCACAATACGTTTGAGCCAATTTCTTTTTATCCAAAGGTACCTAGCAAAATAAGACAGTGCTATGTCAAGATGTGTGGACACATGAACTGATTTTTACATTTGGAATTCGAAATTGCAGTTCATGAAGCAGCTCGTCAGCTCTGGTCAGAGATTATTATTGACTTGCCAGGGCTACCTGGCACAAGCATGGCGGGGAAAAATAAAGGACTTAATTTTGCAAATGTCTACAATAATTCAGAAGTGGCTAAAGTTGTTTTTCGGTCTGTACTTACTCAAACCAGAAACTGTAGAGGAGGGTTTTGTGTTTGACATATTCGCTGATGCTCCTGAGAATGAAAACGCAATAATGTTTGCTGACTACGTCGTGAATACATACATCGATGATACGGCTACATGTCTACCAGAAATATTGGCATGAATGGTTGCCAGTGAAAGTTCAAATCCGACTTCCATCTCTACGATTGGTGAGCATAAGGCAACAGATAAAATATCGTAAAGGGGGTACCTAGGTATACCTAAATACCTATGAAAAAAGTCGCCCAAACGTATGGTCGCTCTTTCGTATTTTAAAAATTCGCTCAAACGTATGGTCGCTCAAACGTAAATTTTGAAAAAGTCGCCCAAACGTTCTGCGCCCGGTGTTCTAAACGGTAACTGATGATGGCGGCTGCGTTGTTTATCTTGTTCAATAGGAGGGCGTTTCGTCGGGAAATAACATTTAGGGATAGAAACAATCCTTTGCATTATTTGGATGATTAGGACATTGTAGATCACTTATCAAAATGGATTGTCTGAACACACACACACACACACACACACACACACATTGCCTACTGAGTATTTGTTATGCTTTCGTCGTTTGCGGATTTTTTTTCAAAACGATCTTTTCGAAACATCCTTCCAGGAATACTTCAGAGTGTAAAACAGTTTAGGCCCAAATCAGGCACGATGGTCTGGGTCCAAGGTGTTTGGGAAGAATATCAGCAGACGACAACAGTTGGCAAATTGTTAACCCTGCACGAGTGGATGGAATATTTAATAAAGTACAAGTTATTTCCATTTGTATAGCTATTACAATGCGATTTTGCAGCGCACTTGCGCAGTAGTTAATCGACGTGTCACCGAGTCCACCCGTTATACGGTATTAATTCATGTAAAGTATTTTTAAAATTCTTACCTCCATGTAAGCTTTACGTTGCTGCAATGTAGGTTCACTTGTACACATACAGCTCAGTACGCATACATGCAGCTCAGAACTGAGCTGTATGTGTACCCTGCCGTATACATATCAATTTCGACGACCAACACTTCAATCTCTCTTGGCAACCAGTTTGCATTTCTCTTGGCCTTGTTCATGGTGGCAGGCATGAGTGGTTTTATAGATTCTAAAACCGTGCAATTATGTAAGTACAATTCTCGTGAATTAGATGCTGATAGATATACATGTATCTATGAATATTCATGTTGTAAGACAATGTTTGAAACGGGCAGGGAAGTTTGCTTTTGTGTTAGGTCACTGCTGCCTTATTCCATAACACTTACGAATGCAAATAAGCATTTCGACACGAAGGGCATCGGTGTAAAATTAACGACCGCATGATGAGTTACAAAAAAAAACTTCAGCCAGGCAAGTAAATTCAATCTTACGAGGGGGGTTCAATATGAAATGAAAACTCATTCATAACTCCATCCATAAGCGCGTTAGGATTTTATGCCATATGCCAAACGAAAGATCAAAGCGTGGCCGTTATAATGGTGTATGAAACATCATGTTATCTTTCCAAATTTAATGAGTTACATACTTTTTAAAAAGCACACTAATATACACTGCATATATTTTCCTCCGAATTGTAAAGACGCATTTTAACAAAGGTAGAAAGGCATGCTGTATTTTCTAAAACAAACATTTAACATGCATGGATCACATATCCATAGTTTTCTGACTCATTTCACCTTTATCTGCTATAACGATACAAACTTTTGACCGCTATCGATTTCTCGTGCAAACGATTTTATTACGTTACACTTCTAAAATACGCACGGTTCTTGAAAATCAGAAATATGGCTTTGTACCAGAAAAGGACAATTTTGATTGTATCGCAGTTTCAATACACACAGTGCATAGGCAGCAGACCAGTTAAACTAAAACCAATATCTAGGGGTATCTCATCTTAGTGGTATACCATTTTCGTTTCCTATAATTTTATCGTAAGAAATTAGCCAGCCAGATTATGTACATGTAAATACGTGTAACAACGTCCACATAATGCATCTGAATGCAAACATCGATGAAACGCGGTATTTTGTCTGATCAATTTCAGTGTAAACCAGAGATAGCATTCTTTTAAGTGATTTTCTTATTTCAAATGACGTATTTGGGGGTACTTTATGAGTGAGATTAGGCATGGAAATTTCAAAACCGGCTGTATTACCTGCAAATGAACATCAAAGTGGCCAGAAGAAATGTAACAAATAATTTTCGTATACATTTTCGCTATGTTATCGTTCACGCAAAAACGACTCTGCCATTGGAAAGCCAGAGAATGTATCATCAAGGAGGATTTTAACCAAAATGGCAGCCTCAGTATTTCATAGAATATACAGCAATATCAAAGAAATTCGCAGTTATAAATCACAAGTATATGGATAATTACCACACGAAGAAGCAGATTGAAAACATCCCTGGTTCATGTAGTTATCTGCTTTTGAAAACACTGTTTTATTTCCTATCGCAGTATACTTCAGCACCCAATCTTGAAAGTGGCTTGTGTAAATTAGATAAGAAGCTGGACAATTGCAATTTTACAATTATTTAGCCAAGAAACATACCTTTTAATGGAAGTGATTATAAAGTGTGTAGATATAAAACTTTGGGATATACTGAGCTGTTTTCATTACATATTGAACGCCCCTCGTATCTTTATCTTTTGGCTCCATCGTCTGTCAACAAATTGCAAAGCCAGCAGAATGAAGAGACCATACCAACATATCTACAGTGTAACATCCTAGTTAATAAATATGACACAAAAAGGGTTAGTATAGTATTCACACTGGACACGAAAGATAATTGTCCTTGCGCGTCGCGTGCAATATGAATGTGCTTCAACGGTGGTTTTGTATTACGGACTAACTAGATGTATGTCATATTGCTTTGCATTGTATATACATGTAGCCAAAGGCAAATATATTTTGCTGATATGCTAATAATTTTTAAAAACAAAGGGTTCAAATTTCCCCTTAGAGGCAGCAAATGTATGTTATTTTTCATATTGTGTCTATTTTAATCACTTCCAGTATCTCGATGGTCAGAAACTGCTGTTTTTCAGACATCGCTTATAAAACGTGAGCTTGCCGTTATTTCTATGTGTTGTAAACAAAGTTCTTAATTACGAAACATCAAAACACAGATTAGTGCGCAGATGACGAGCACTATAATAGTGTTGGGTTTTCTTTAATCAGCCTACTAAACATTTTGATACGTTAATTCAATATTAGCATTTCTTCGGATTATCAAAGTAATCTAAATGCGTATTCGCAATAGAGGAAATCTGTATCTTCAATGATTCACACATCTGACAATAAGTGTATTTTTCTCATTTGTATTTACAGTTTATCCGCTAATGCATATAATTTTGGCACCCCCTCTTTTCATTTGAAAAGGACCCTTCAAAATAGCGTTTCGGTGAATATTGTTCCTACTAAAAACAGTAGTTGGTATGACGTGCGAGTAATAGATATCAGTGAAAACAATCCTAAGGTCGTGAGCCACCGATATCGGTGTGCAGTCTATAGCAAGACAGATTAATAATCTGACTTCTAGGGGTCGTGAGTTCGAGCTCGAGCCCCGGTCCGGACACATATACCGCTGATTCAAATAGGACAGCCAGCGGTTCCTGGCGGAAATATGCGTACATTAAATAAAGGATCTTACATGAGTGCTCATGTTTTATTGAATTTACCTAACGAGTTGAGGTAAAGAGATAAAATGCGAGACTTGTCGAGCATTTTATCTCTTTTTCGCAACGAGTTTGATAAGTTCAATAATACAAGAGCACGAACGTTAGATTCTATTCACCACATGGCATTAAGATTACTTAGAAATCTCATTTCTGCCATAAAAAACGTTATTCTTTTGTCATTATGTACGCAACGTTGTTATGGACGTCATAACGTTTCCCGTAAATCTATAAACCACTAGTGGTTTATCGATTTTATTGCATGGTGTTATTTCACTCTCAGACGCGACGCCATATGATAACACTGGATATTGCCCGCTCAGGAACAGAGAACTGATAAAAAAAATGCTGGCATCTATTAACGAAAGCTCGCATTCAACTATATGAAGTGTGATAGCCCGATTTCAAGTGGAAGGAATGACCAAAATGTTAGGTAGTTAGCAAGTAACAGTGACAGTGACATTTTCACCATTTTATACATATACAGGTGCTATGTGATGAATATGGCCTGTAAGCTCGCAATGCTCTGATTCAGTATATTTTAGAAACCATCACTGTGGTCCTGTTGAAACAGTGTTGCGGGGCATAATTTGCAGAAAACAAGGGAACTAAGTAATAGTTTTTATCATGGGTTGTCCACCTGTACGTGGAGATAATCCGCGAGCTTTAACGAGTGGATTATCTTACGTACAGGTGGACAAACATGGTATAACAATTTTATACCACCTACATCAGTATAGACCTTGCACATCACGAGATATTTCATGCTAAAGTTGGTAAGGGTGGTATAATGTACAAAGATAAGGGAAACAGAAGCAATATTAGGAAATATGAAACATCTAAAATCCAAAATTTGTTATGACTGGATGGGAACACGGAATGTCATTTCAGGGGTGGGGGAGGGTAAGGGGATATGTATCTCCCTTGTAGTGCCTCATTTGATAGAGATATCTTTTTGTGCACTGAAATACTGTGTGAGCAAGACTGAACTTGACCTTTGCAGTTGTCCTAAACGATTAAAACCCTTTTCATGTGTGAAGGCTATGTTAATTACAAACATTCGGATTTTGACAATATTTTGTCAAAGAGAATACTTGTTATTCAATATTTCAAAACTTTTTATCGGGAAGTCTGTCTTCTATATGTCTACTATGCACAGAATAATGCTCGTTTACTGGAGAGAGAGAAATGATTTTCAAAATTCAGGATTTTTTTTATGGTAAGCATCATTACTATGCTTGTAGTCTGATACTTATAGCACATTTAACTTTCGCTAACTCGAACCAGGCCCCGAGGTTATAAAACTTTTTTTCATACTCAACTCAGCTGAGCACGAAATTTATCTTGTTCATAAATGTTAAAATGCCAACAATTGTTGGCATTTTAATATTTATGAACATGATAAATACATATCTGAGCATCTGAAAGCAAGAACAGTTTTTCTTTTTAAGCATTTTAGATTTTATGAGCATTTGAAATTCCATGCTCAGTTGAGTGGAGCACGAAAAAAGTTTTATAACCTCGGGACCAGGATATCTCTAATCATATGCATCATAATGGCTGACGTATGAGTGATGTCTGAAAATTGGTATACATTGTATTCAGAACATGTTGTGTCATATTTGAAGTATATAGTATATCATTTAATACATGTTGTTGGCACTGTTGCTTGAATATGAATACTTGTTACCTAGTCTGATGCTTCGGTTCCTTCACTTGAATTATATCCAAATGTTTTGAGAAAATATCAGAACAGAAAATAGAGAAAATTTTGACCAAACTGAACCATAGAAAAAAACGAAGGTGACATTTTTTCTATGCGTGACTTGATCTTTTTTTCAATATATATAAAAAAATCGTTGGACTTTCGTTCTTTCAACGCACATACAACGCTTCCCTAGTGCTAAAATCAAAAATTGTGACTTCAAGCCCCTTGTTGCCTTAAAACACCGATTGCGTCAGCATTCTTTGGCTATCTTCTTTTCAATGCTTTTGGCGAATTTAAAGAATCTAAAAGCGTGACTAGCAAACTTTATTAGGACACCAGAGAAACAATGGGAAAACCATAAAATATCATAGCAATTGAGTAAGGACACGGTTTATGGATACAAGAAGTTCTCATTAGATATTGTTTTTTACTTTTTTGTCATGGGTTCCTATTAAAACAACTTAATGCCAACATTTCTCCAGTGATAAATGTTAAACATTTTGATATTGTCGTTTTTCTCCGGATTAATACCATAAAACATACCACAGCTTTAAATAGAGGATCTTACATGAGTGCTGAGTCAGTGCTCATGTTTTATTGAATTTATTAAACGAGTTGGGGAAAAGCGATAAAATGCGAGGCTTGCCGAGCATTTTATCTCTTTTTCGCAACGAGTTTAATAAATTCAATGATACAAGAGCACGAATGTTAGATTCTATTTATCATATGGCAAATACTTTGAAATCTCATTTCTGGCGTAAAAACGTTATAATTTTGTCATTATGTACGCAACGTTGTAATGGACGTCATCACGTTTCCCGTAAATCTATTAACCACTAGTGGTTTATCGATTTTTATTGCATTGCGTTATTTCACTCCCAGACATGACGTCATATGATAAAATCAGTTGACCAATGGTAGTTCAGCTTCCACCACATTTGGTGTAAAGTTACACTTATTTTTTTACAGTGTATTTTTAGATGGATGAAAGCTCATTGGGTATTCAAATGCCCCAAGGCATAGCGTCCACTACGTACAGTATGTGCATTTGAAACATAAAATTGCAATGTAACATATTCCTTCTTATTGGTATGGACAAGTAGTGAATACCTAGATCAGACGCCACAGAACTCGACGTCTGTCAATGGCCTTCACTTGTTGCTTACAGAATTGTCTTAAAACTTGTAATTAAGTATTAACTAAAATGAAAAATAGCACCTACCAACCCCAAAATTGGAACTTTTCTCGTCGATTCGTGATAGGCGTCTTACTTTGTTAAAACAATGTTATTTAACATTATACCACCCTTACCAGCTTTAGCACTATATATCTCGTGATGTGCAAGGTCTACACTGATGTAGGTGGTATAAGATAGTTATACCATGTTTGGTCCACCAGTACGTAAGATAATCCGCTCGCTAAAGCTCGTGGATTATCTCCACGTACGGGCAAACTACCTACGGTATGACTAGGTCTACACTGATGTAGGTGGTATAAAATAGTAATACCATGTTTGTCCACTTGTACAGAAGGTAATTCACTCGATAAAGCTCGTGGATTATCTCCACGTACAGGCGGACAGCCCATGGTATGACAAGGTCTACACTGATATAGGTGGTATAAATGGTTATACCCGGTGGACAACCCATTGCATAACTAGGTCTACACTGATGTAGGTGGTATAAATAGTTATACCCTGTTTGTCCGACTGTACGTAAGATAATCCACTCGCTTAAGCTCGTGGATTATCTCCACGTACAGGCGGACAACCCATGATATGCCTAGGTCTACACTAATGTAGATGGTTTAAAATAGATAACCATGTTTGTCCACCTGTTCGTAAGATAGTGTGAATTTTCTCCACATGCAGGCAGACAATTCATGGTAAGACTATAGGTCTACACTAATGTAGGTCGTAAAAATAGTTATCTAATTGTCAACCTGTACGTAAGATAATCCACTCGCTAAAGCTCGTCAATTGTCTCCACGTACAGGCGGACAATCCATGGTATGACTAGGTCTACACTGATGTAGGTGGTATAGAATAGTTATACCATGTTTGTCCACCTGTACGTAAGATTATCCACTCGCTAAAGCTCGTGTATTATCTCCACGTACAGGCGAACAACCCATGGCACGGCTAGGTCTACACTGATGTAGGTGGTATAGTTTAGTTATACCCTTTTTGTCCACCTGTACGCTAAAGCTCGTGGATCATCTCCATGTACAGACGGACAACCCATGGTATAACTAGATACATAATCCCAATGTTGTTAGTTCATTTGTTGCTCCAATTGTGTGCTGGGGTATTGTGTTTAGTCCTGGCCGCGAGGTTATAAAACTTTTTTCATTCTCAACTCAGCTGAGCACGAAATTTTTCTTGCTCATAAATGTTTAAATGCCAACTATTGTTGGCATTTTAACATTTATGAGAATGATAAATACAACATCTGTGCATCTGAAAGCAAGAAAAGTCACTCTTTTTAAGCATCTTAGATTCATGAGCATTTGAAATTCCATGTTCAGTTGAGTTGAGCACGAAAAAAAAATTATAACTTCGGGACCTGGTTTTGTTCCTGGATCCATTTCTTGTCTTGCGTTCGTCTCATTGGAAAGAGGGGTGGTTTATTTGCTTTCGCATTTATTGTTGCTTTTGTGCGTGTATGTGTTTGTTTTCTGTGTCGTGTTTTAACAACAGCAGTATCTGGGGTGATGATTTGGTCAGTAAAATAGTTCGCACACACACACACACACACACACACACACACACACACACACACACACACACACACACACACACACACACACACACACACACACACAAGCACGCACGCACACACACACACACTAAGGCAGCTTCGTCTGTCAATTCTAATGTGATGATTCTATTGTTAGTTCATTGTTAATGTTGCTTCTCCCATGTGTCGGGTGTGTCCTTGGCCTTGGTTTTTTATATACCTCGTCGAGTCCATTTAATGGTACATGTATTCTTCCTTATATGTGCGGTTTTGTCTGTGTCCTGATGTCTCTTCCTCGTGGTGCCATGGGTTAGTTAGTGATCTGTCATTGTCGAATTTCTAGGACAAACTTACTCGTTTCATTAATACATGTAACTATTTTTAAACAAAATCTAGAATACCCACCCCTGGTAGTTAATTCGTTTAGCTCGCAAAATCCAAAACCTCAGTGAACAATTTTGTCTTCGTCAATGTATCTCAGAGCCAACTCATTTACAGAAGATTCGTCATCACTTACTGATATAAACCCAATCTTCTTATTCTTTGATAGTGTTGGTGATCCCTTTTTACAACAAGATGTGCGTTATCATTGTCCGATTTACGGATTTTTTTTATTTTGCAAAGCCAAAAGAGAAATCATACACATGCTATATTTGAAAATATGAACACGGAGACTATGTTACTTTGAAAAATACGGCTAATACAAGAGGTGTTTCATGTTTATTTGAACAAATTTGAAAATGACATTACTCATTTATTTCTCCTTATATATGGTAATAATTGATACCCATGGCTTAGTCTGATCTCCAGGAATACGCAGTCATCAGGAAAATAGTTCTTATTTTTTATTTTCTGGTTTGAAACAGCCTCTGAAAATGAGTAGTCAAAAATTAAGCGTTTAAAATAACTGTCTGAAACGAAATGTACTAAATCTTTCTCGAACAATTCCTCTTAAACATATGAAGATTTTCTCTTGGAACCTTTTATTTATTGTACATAGATAATTAAAGTATGTTCTGTTAGAAAATAAAGCATTCCAGTTGGATATTTACTTTTTGGAAGCGACTTGAACATCAAATTTTAGGGTTTACAGTTTCCATAGCAACACTAAATTGTATACAAAATACTAAATTACAATATTTGATGATCAGTTTTAACGGTAATAGAAACTTAAAACATCTAAGAAATTGAATTGGCTGTGAGTTTTGAGAATTAGCTTTTCAAACTTTTTCCAAGCCACATTTTATACATGAGATAACCATTTGGGCACTTGTATGGAAAAACTTATTAAGCCCAGTTTCCAAACAAAAACAGGCACACATAAGCTATTTCTCATTTTAATAATAGACTGAGTGTGCCTCTAAACTAAAAAGAAAATTTCACACTTAAATACGGATTTTCTTGTAAGATATACCCGTTTTAGCTCTTAAAATCAGTTAAAAGGGGGTGGGGATGTATTTAGAGCCACCGTGTTATGGCTATGGTTTAAGTTGCCATATTGTCTATTCGGGAATACCAGGGACACATCCGCTATACATTAAAAATCAAAATTTGTTTGTTTTAATTATATGCAACCGCAAACAGTGAAATTCAAATTTGTTCAAATAAACATGAAACATGTCTCGTACGTGTGATTAGTGAAGATATAAATACTTACTCCACAAATACAAATGAAAAAAATACTGGAAATTGCAAAATAGTGTATACCAAATAAAATCGTAAGAATTAGACTGGTTGAACCAACATGGATGAATTCATCAATTAAGCAGGTCATCTGGAAGAGAAAACGCGCATCGCAGAAGGCAAAACACACATTGGGCAAAATTCAAGCAAATACGAAACGAGGTTGTCACAGCTAAAAGCCCCTTTTACGCAATTCTAGCAATATTCATCTAGTCAATACATGTACTTCTCTATACTATAGCTCTTTTCTTCCCTCAGCAGTTCGCGGTTGGAATTATTACATACCAGATGAGTATAGAAATGTATATTCTGTGATGACTTAAGAGTGTTCTAGGTCGTGACAAACCTGTAGTTCCCAAATATTACCTTTCTGGAAATCGGAAAGAACAAATCCTCCACACATACCCCTAAGAACTAATTGTAGTGTTCTAAATTATGATTTATACTTGAAAAACATAATTCACTATCCTCTCTGTCGTTGCAACAATATTGAAACTGTTAAACGTTTCTTTCTAGATTGTCCTATCTACAAAAACCAGAGGATAACTTTGATGCAAACTGTCTCACGTTTTTGTGCAGTAACACTGGATACTCTGCTTTACGGAAATAGCTCTCTCTCTTTTTCTCTCTCTCTCTCTCTCTCTCTCTCTCTCGCTCTCTCTCTCTCTCCAGACAAATGATTACATCTTTGAAGCCGTACAGCACTTTTTGAAAGAAACCAACAGGTTCTAATTCAAAAACGTCCCAGCAAGTAATTTAATTTGTACTTAGAGGCATACAGATATTTGTAATTAATCTAATCTACTAAGCAGCATCCCGGTGCTCATTTCCCTTCCATCCTAACCTCTTATATTTCCAACCTCTTTATTTCTTATCTTCATGATAAATTTCCTTCCTCAATATTATATCTCATCTTTTTTTCTAAATTTCCGTTGCTATTATATTACTATTATACAATACCATATCATGTTTGAAATATTATTTGCCATGTATGTAATACAGTATATTAATGTTTTAGGAGATGAACCAAATAAGCGTTACCTTCCTTTATAATGTTTGTAATTATTGCATTTGTATGTATCTATTTAAGAAATAAGTATGTTTAAAACAATTCGTTTATTATTTTCAACATGTGAAAATATTTCGATTTAAATGCAAGTAGATTGTTTTGGAAACATTTTACCGGCTCAAAACTACCAAAACATCTATTGGGGATATCCTTGGAAATCATCTCTTGGAGACGATTCCAATGTACATTCATAATAGATAGATTGTTTCAAATACCGTATTTGTCCTTATTAATGCATATTGAGTACTTTATGGGTGGTTGTTACATATCATTGAGGTGGCCCCCATTTCATTATTAATGTGGTTTCAGCGAGTGGATGATAAATAATGAGTGTGGATCCTGATCAGCTGGCTTAATCACTAGGAAGCCAACTGATCTGGGTATACACTGTTTTCAAAAGAGGGTTTATAATTTGCAAAACTTAACCACGCAGTTAGCTTATCAGATCGAATACTGTAGTTCATTTTGATGCACGAATTAATAATTTATGATGCAATGTCTTTCTGAAAAAGAGGTTTCTTAATTAAAGCTGCATAGTCTGTAACTTTTGATCTCTTAATTTTAGAACTAGTGTTTCTATTTTTCAAGAACACTGTAAAAAAAATAAAATTCAGGTATACATTTTACCAATTTCGTAAATTTTAACAGATTATCAGTATCAGAACAACAGCATTTATGTTAAAATTACCTGTCTATAATTATTAGAGGGACGCAAATAATTACCAACAAGAGAAAAACACACCTGTTTTTTTTTTTTTTTGTTTTTTGTGAAAACATAACTTAATTCTACTTTTACAAATGATTTAAAAAGAAAATAAAAAATTTCGAAAAATGTTCATAGTTGCAGACTTAGTCTCTTTAACCCATTCCAGCCAAATGGACTTGCCAACCACAATCAGTTGGACGAGCCCATTTCTAATTTTAGGGGTGTTGGGTAGAAAATTTCTAATTTCATTCAATTTTAAAAGTATAGTCTGTAAGGAAACAGTAAAGAACCTGATCAGATGCCACATTTTGTGGCGTCTGATCTGGTTCTGTACTGTTTGTCCATGTCCCATAAAAAGACGCCAGGCTTATTTGGGTTAAAAGTGTTCAAAATCTGAATATCATATGTAAATTTAGAAATCATGGATTCAGACGGAGAGACGATTCACAAGCGTATCTACATGCAATATACATTGAAAGCTTATGGGTATAGCAAGATATAGCGTAAATAAACATGTCATAACGTACAATAAGGACACGAGGCAGAGTCGCAATTGAGCAAGGATGAACAAGATCTTTACTACTCCAAACGTTCACAAGGCAGATCATTATTTAATTCATACACATAAACATACTCGCCTGAGCCTTCGTTGCCCTACGAACACGGTGTAGATGTGCATTGTATTAGCAAATTGCTAATTTAATATACTTGTACATTAAATGCACAGGAAAACACGCAACATTTGTTAACATCAACCCAGTAAGCATATAAAAAAAACCTTATCGCCCAGTCCGAAGTCAGCATCATTCTTTTGACCAAACCGGGTATTCGGTGATCGAGACTGAACGGGTTTCTACATGTACATGTATAAGGTTAACGATCGTCGAAAACGAATTTTGGCGATCGAAAACACTTATGGCAATCTGAAGCGCTGTATAGTTTAAACTGACGCTCAGGGATGGCCCCTACCCGATGTGGTGACGTGGCTCTGAATATGTTCCAGCCCATTTCTAGACAGCCAACTATAGTGGACATATCATTTCAATGGTGTAGCTGCCATTTGTATAGCGGCTGCATGAGGTCCCACGGCCCATGTTTTTTTCTGTTGTTGTTTTCGGACATTGCCCCCTTTTAGAGACGTTAAAGGGTTCAAGGTGAAAATGCGTGAGGTATAAATATTGTGTAAGTAATAACAAACACCTTCTTTGTCCTAAAATGCGAGCAAAAAGATAACGCATGCCCGCTATACCGAAAATAACAAAAAAGTACTTTAAGAAAGTCGCACCAAAAAGCAACACTCGATATCATAGTAGGTGGATCGAACGTGTTCTATTATCCCATTTGGGCAGGCTGATCTTAGTCTGTAAAATAATAAGTGTATTAATGAGCCAGTGCATGAGATTTCCACCAATGTGGTATGTGCGACCAGCAAAGCCTCATATCAGCCTGCGCATACGCGCAGTCTGACCAGAGCCTTTGCTAGTCGCTTAAGTATTCTATGATTGTTCAGCTACTGACTGAACACCATTTTGGAGTTCCTAATGCTCAAAGGAGGCTGCAGAGGCTCATCTGATTATACACTTGTCAAAATGCCACATTGTTGGAAATCACACACTTACATATAGATACTGTTGGAGATCCAATAGCGTACGTCTGTCTTACAATACACCATAAAGTTGTTTTTTATTCGACACGCGGGTTGATATTGTTTTTCAGTTGCAGTCTTAAAAAGATCAATTTATACTGCCCAGCTATTCAAATGTCACCCGAAAATTTGGTCATTGTCTTAATTCATATCAAAAGTCACGCGTGATGACAGAAAATGGACGTAATGGCAATGCGCACAGTTAAAGATTTTACAAGGCTGCGCAATCTTTATTTTTCATTGAGCCTACACGACCAGCAAATAAATAAACGTTTACTTGTGAGTTTTTATAAGCGATCAGAGAAAACTAATCAGGCTCCATTTCCAAACAGGTTGATTAGACGTGTGTGTTCTTACATGCTATGAGACATTTTATTTACTAGCGACACAAAAATGACTGACATAATATCTTGGTATGAATTCCACACATATATAAAGCCACGTAAATGTTGAAAAACTAAATTATTAACAGTCGATGACCACTAATTTAACATGTTGAAACTATATATCCTATCAATTTGCGGAGTTTTAAATAATTTCAACAATAAAGTATTTTATTCATAGATAACATCCACGAAGAAGGTTAGTCCATTATGATGATATTGCTATTTCGTGTTTGAGACTATTTACATTGGTTAGTCCAGTTACTTGCTTTTATTATTTTACTTTTATAACTATACGCCCCTATCATGAAGAAACAATTTTGCATTGATTTGATCATTTTCGTATTAGGAGTTTTCATTATATTAATGAAGCAATTTTGCATTAATTTGATTATTTTACATTGTTGCTGGTAGATATTCTAAAATATAAGATCGGTTGGATCTAAATCAATTCCAAAGATTTTGCCTGGCCTGAGGGTCTGATCCGGGAGGGTGACTACAACTCAAAATGAAACAATTGTTTCATGTTGAGTGTGTTTTTTTTAAATTACATTTTGCGCTGGCGATGTAGACGCAAAATTAAATTAAAAGGTAATACTAGTTTTATTACATTTTTCGTTGATATGCCCCAAAAATTACACTATGTAACAATGTAATAATAGGCTGGCTTGTTTGAAATGAACCGCTAACAATAATGCATACTGTCTGGTAGAATTAAAATTCAACTTTTTTAAGGTACATTTTCTATGAAATGTTGCAACTGAAACTTTTTCATTATCAATAATAGACTAAATTGTGCGCATATGCACATACTCGCAAAAGCCTTCGCTGCTCATATGGGTATATATGAAAGCCTAGTCCAAACGTTTGACCTCCAGCTTTACTGGATACGGCAGCATGGTCGTTTACCAGAGACATTTGCGCATATGCAATAAGTACCAAAATGTGTATTTATTCGCATGTGTTCAAGTGGCTATTCCTCTTTTCGGTACCGGGGTTGGTCTGTGATCCGTGATTAAGCCATTATGACATTCTTGGTCGAATTCACTTGCTTATTCGGTTTTTGGTGTGTATATATGTTTGTTTGTTTGTTTTTTGTATTTGTGGGTCTACACTGTTTGCTCATATGATCTCGTTTATATATTGTACTGTTTTTCTTTATTTAACTTCACAGAGAAAGTGTAACGGAGGAGGAGAAACATTGAATTTCAACCACTTCAGAGGCGGAAATTATCAACCCATTCATTCATAGTTGTAGATATTGTGTGAACGAAACATTTTTACCTCAAAAGCTTAAGTTGAGATGACAACTAGAAAGAGAGTCGGCGGTGGCTTCAAAATTGTTCATACAGGTACTGAACTCAAAACGAGTGAATTAGAAAACCGAAAAGTGGATAATATTGAAGACCACAATGAATTAGAAAACTGGAAAGAAAATGTTATTGACTGTGAAAGTGTGTTGGACAATCGAAAAGACGATAGTATAGACCACAAAGAGAAAACAAATGAAACAAATGATGCTCATAATTTGGATACTGCGCTGAGAGATGTGGAGCAGCTGCAAGTGTCTTCACCAACGGATCATTATGTAAAGCTTCCAGAGATTGAAACAAGAAGTAGTTCAAGAGTCTCAAATGACAA